>JAJQKJ010001936.1:0-136486 GCA_029574335.1 Rana kukunoris | reverse complement strand
GTGTCACCACGCCTATGGAAAAGGGAAGTAAACCAGAGGGGGAGTTTGGGATACAAGCAGTGAAAGATAAATTTGGGATAACATGGGCAGGCTGGTTACAACATGAACCTGAAATTGGTGTGGAATAAGAGAAACGAAGTGAGAGGAAAAGGGATGCAACAGATGTAACACACAGAGGGTAATGGCATAAAGACCAAAAAAAGAACAAAGAATTAGATTAAAAGTACTGACCAGAGGAGATATTAAAAACCTGTGGTTATACAAAACCCTTTTTTTTTTATCTCTCTCCTACGTTCGCTCCCCTCCTTTCCCCCCTCCCATATTGACCCCAACAGGAGGTCCCTGTCCCGCTGTCTTATGGGATGGTAGGTTTTTTTTTTTTTTTCCTTTCGTCTCTTCCCTTTACACAATGTCACTTTTGGGGGGGGGGGGGGGGGTGGGTTGGGGGGACAAGGAGGAGTAAATCACAAAATAAGAAGTAGCTCAATAGGATCACGAGATAGAATGAAAGTTGAAGACACAACTATTGCAACACAAGTGATTAAAATCTACTTAGACACACATTTGCACTTTGGCCCTCGGGCCTCTTAAGAGAATCTGACAGGAGTAATTAAGCTGAAGAGAAACATTTTTTTTTTTAACACCCACATATATAATCTAACACTACGATCACAAGGCCCCTTGCAAGGGGAGGTAAGGGTCAATATATCCAATTATGTAAGAACCAAATAGACACATAAGTTTTTTTTTTGTCAAGCTCAGTAAGTCAAGAGAGTACAGGGTTAGAACAGCTACACCTCAATGGAAAGGAGACAGAGGAGAGGGGGAGGATGGGAAATGAGAGGAGTGAAAAAGAGGAGAGAGAATTATACATATTTTTTCTCCTCTTTTTTTTTTTTCTTCCTCTTTTCGTTTTGTTGATGGGGGGGGGGGGGGGGGGGAAGATATGACCGGTAGGCACCACGAAAATTGCAACTTTGGATTAATTTTTTTAACAAGACAAATGTAATAGGTATACTGAATATAATATAAATATGAATGTACTAATATATAAAACCTTGTATGAAATGCAACAAGTAAAATAAAAAATGTTGATTATAAAAAAAAAAAACACACATCAAGGTGAGGTAAAAAATAGATTCAACACTTACTGGACAGGTGCCTCTACAATCCTGTCGACTATGCCAATTGTTGGGATGGGTTACAATTAGACTAAGATTCGAACCAGTTACTCCTGATCCCAATATGGTACCGCAGAGACCCCTCTGAATGAATGATACAGCGCTAGCCTGACAGCTTTTATGTAGTGGAGGGCGGGGCCACCCGTCATGTGACCCTGTCCCCCTCTGACGCAAGGGGAAACCCCCCATCCACGTCACTGGGAAAGCCCAGCGTTTCCCTTTGCGTCAGAGGGGGATGGCCCTGCCCTCCGCTACATAAGAGCTGTCAGGCTAGCGCTGCATCATTCCCGGGGTGTCCTCCCGTGGAGTCAGGATCGCGTGCCTGTTCCTCGCTGGATATCATCACTGGAGAGTGGAGATCATCCATCGCTGGATACCGAGAATAGATTACATCGCTGGAATATATATATTTTTTTTATAAAGGACTTTCCCCAAGCTGTGTCTGTGTGGTTTTTAACACTTTGTCTTTTTTTTTGTGAAATGGTAGGGGTACAATGTACCCATTGTCAATTCATATAGGGGGCGGGTTTTGGGCCCCCTTTGTTAAAGGGGGCTTCCAGATTCCGATAAGCCTCCCGCCCGCAGACCCCCACAACCACCGGGCAAGGGTTGTGGGGATGAGGCCTGGTACGTTCAGGAGGGGGGGGCGCTCTCTCACCCATCCTCTTTTCCTGCGGCCTGCCAGGTTGCGTTCTCGGATAAGGGTCTGGTATGAATTTTTGGGGGAACCCCACTTTAAAAAAAAAAATGGACCTGAAGGGCCTGGTAATGGAATTTTGGGAGGACCCCACACATTTTTATTTTTTTTATTTTGGTTCCCTGCACAAAATGTCATTTTTAAGGAAAAAAAATTTGATTCAAATTACTTGCGGCTATTAATGAATTGTCGGGTTTCGGCAATACAGATAAAATACAGAAAAAAATGGCATTGTTTTTTTCAATTACTTTTCTCTGTATTGCCGGGACATGGCAATTCAAGAATAGCCGCGAGTATTTTTTAAACATTTTTTCCTTTCAAAAATGACATTTTGTGCAGGGACAGTTCTAAGCATGGGAAACACTTGCCACTTTTACTTTTATTGTTTCAATTCAAGCATTATTAAAATCACTGCTCCTGAAAAAAAATGCATTTTTTTTTTTTTTTTTGCATTGATACACGTCCCTTGGGGCAGGACCCAGATCACCAAACACTTTTTAGGACAATAACTTGCATATTAAAATTAGCACTTTAGAATTCTCCCATAGACTTTTACAGGGTGTTCCGCGGCTTTCCGAATTTTCCGCAAACACCCCGAATTGTTCATTGTTCGGCAAATGGGCGAAAAGCCAGTGTTTGAGTCGAACTCATGTTCGATTCAAACGCGAAGCTCATCCCTAGTCAGAGCCCTCCTGTATCCAGGCGGTGCTTCACCTCACCATCCCCAACCAAATGCAGTAAGCCGGCTGCATAAGAGGCATTTTCCGTATATGTCCTCCCTGGAACCTCTACCCAACGAGCCCCCAAACAAGATGTCATGTCTGTAGCAAGCGCGGTTATAAGCGTGACACCCATTATTATTGTCCACACTGTCCTGACAATCCTGGTCTTTGCATTGGTGAATTTTTGAATGCTACCATACAGTAGTGGAGTATTGGCGTAGGGCAGGGGTCTTCAAACTACGGACCTCCAGTTGTTCAGGAACTACAATTCCCATGATGCCTAGTCATGTCTGTGATGTCAGTGTGTTACAATGGCTCATGGGACGTGTAGTTCTGCAACAGCTGGAGAGCCGTAGTTTGGAGATCCCTGGCGTAGGATACAGCATTTTACAGAATAGGACACACTTACACAGGGTCTGCCAAGATGCCATCGCATTTTGAGAGACCCAAAAAAGTGTAAAAAAAAAAATAGTTGTCGTTTTATTGTTTTTTTCTGCTCTTTTTTTACTGTATTCTATTCTGCAATGTTTTATTGTTCTTATGTTTTATCATGTTTGCTTTTCAGGTATCTAATTTTTTTTATACTTTACTGTTTACTGTGTTTTATTGTTTTTGTTTTTTGTTTTCAGGTACGTAAAAGTATAAAATTGCACAAGCATAAAAGCAATGATAATAGGTGCAAAGTGCAAAATATTGTGCAAGTGCAAGTGGCAAACTAAAAGTATAAAAGTATAAAAACGCACAAGCATAAAAGCAATGATAATTGGTGCAAAGTGCAAAATATAGTGCAAGTGGCAAACTAAACAACGTGCCAAACAATATAGTGTCCAAATAAACCTCAAATGCTGAAGAGGTATGTAACACAATGTGAAATAAGAGGAGGGCTCGGAGCAGCGCAGATTCTCTGCATTCAGTGACGCATCCATTGGAGGGCTGTCTGCAGGTGAGGAGGAAATGGCGGTTGATTGTTCGGAGAGTGAGCTGTTGGATGAGAACGGGCCACAAGGACGCCCAGAAGCGATGGAGGCGGTACCTTCGGCTAGTGGGAACCTTCCTAGGTAGCCCATTAAGTTAGTTCTTTCTTCTTTTCATGTTATCGGTGTGGCAGGCGCAGCACTATGAAGTGCCTCATGCGCTGTGGCATTGGAAGAATTGTGATATCTCTGACTTTTCAGTCCAACAAGACTGTCTATTACTCTAAAATTCCTCTAGCACCGTTCTATGGAAGCAGTAGGTTTAAAGAGCACACCAAATGCTTAAAATAACTTATTTAATAACTTCACTTTTCTTCATATAAAGTACTGCTGCTTTGCAGCAGACAGTCCATGTACAAAACACGTGATGAATAAGTATAACAGAAAATGGTGGTTCAAATATTCAGTCTTGTCATTTAACATAAGATGGTGGATATAGTTCTTTCTTCAGTATTTACTCTCTCTCTCTCTCTCACTCTGTAAGTTATCAAAGCATTCTCTGATTTCTCTGAAAGGTATAACTGTGGTTTGAAGGTATGAAGGTTTGATATGGTTCGGGTTTGATGAGTGATGAGTGATTCAGGTTTGGTGGAACTACAAGTGAACACACAGCTCATCACAGTGAATATCTCTGCCTTTGTCTCTCACATATAAAAATATGCTCTACATTAGGTTCTTAGCAGGTTTAGCTGTATATACATGTAAGTTATATTAGCTACCTAGGACAGGTTCTAGCTGGCCAGCTACACTCCCACCAAAATTACCTATAATTCTTGTTCCCTATAGTAGGATGTGAACATGAATTTGGGGAATTTTCTATCAGGTTCTCAACTTTCCAAGTGTCTTTTATCACTCTCAAGTAGAACAACTAACTTCTGTATAGGACGTTCCAACTTGAGTGGAGTGGTGAGATGTTTTCCCCTTTTGAACATCTGGCTAGTCTTTTAAGTATGTCATCTTGACATTTGGAAGCAGTGCTCAATGTTTTGTACAACCTTTACTTCTGGATCACCCATAGACAATTCTGTGTAACCTTCACTGGGTATGATCTCCTTTTCCAAAGGAACTCTGGACCGGTGAACCAATTAGAATTTTTCAATTCTGATACATTCAGACCTCTTGAAGCATGATCTGCTGGGTTATGCTTTGTATCAATGTGATGCCAATGTTCCGGATTTGTCATTTCCCGAATTTTCTGAACCCTGTTGGCGACAAAGACATGGAATCTTCGAGCTTCATTATTTATGTATCCTAGGACAACTTGTGAGTCTGTCCAAAAATATTGTTTATCTATTTTAAACTCTAATTCTTCTCTTAGAAACTTGCTTACTGATGCTGAAACAACAGCTGCTGTCAGTTCAAGTCTTGGTATTGTCTGAATACTGGTAGGTGCAACTCTGGTCTTTCCATAACCAGGGCACAATGTATTTTTCCTTCTCCTATCACTCTGATGTAGGAGCACTGACCATAGCCATAACTACTGGCGTCTGAAAAGTGATGAAGTTCTATTTTCTTGTACTCTCCGAAATCATGAGGTACAAAACATCTGGGTATCTGAACTTCTTTCAAATTTTGCAAGTCTCTTATGCATCATCCGCTAATGGATCAGCTCCCATAGGGGCCCATTACAAGTTCGTTAACGGACTTGTAATTAGCGGACCGTTCGTCCGCTAGTGTGAAAGGGCCCTTAAGGATTACTGGGGCCAAGAATCTCAGTGGATCATATATAGAAGCCACTGCAGAGAGAATGGTACGTCTGGTTGCAACTTTCTCTTCAAAGGATACTTCAAAGAAGAACTCATCGTTCTTTACATTCCATCCCAAGCCAAGTACATTCTGAACTGGAAGATGATCATAATTGAGATCTACATTCTTCATTGTTGATGCACGTTCAGAGTCACTGATGGATTCCAGTACCTCTCTGTTGTTTGAGATAAATTTGTGAAGGCGCAGGTTTCCTCTTGCGCATAATTCTTGGCTTTCCTTTACTAGGTTGATGGCAGATTCTGTGGACTCTAGACTTATAAGACCATCATCTACATAGAAGTTTTTCTTAAGAAAATTTGCTGCTGATGGACAATCCTTTTCATTTTTATTAGCCAAGTACTTCATACCATAATTGGCGCAACCTGGAGACGATGCTGCTCCAAACAAATGTACTTTAATTCTGTATTCTGCTGGCTCTGTATCTGTATCTCCGTCCTTCCACCATAGGAACCTCAGGAAGTCTATCTTCGTTCTTCACATGGAAGTGGTGGAACATTTTTTCAACGTCACACATACTTTCTGAATCTACTCCAGGCACAGTGTTTGTAAGATCTGGTCCTTTTAGTAGATGATCGTTCAATGCAACACCATCATACTTTGCTGAGCAATCAAATACTACTTCAATTTTATCTGGTTTCTTTGGGTGGTAAACACCTTAATGTGGGTTGTACCACACTTCTTCGTTAGGTTGGTTATTCACCTTCTCTGCATGTCCTTCTTCAAGGATGCCTTCCATGAATTTCAAATAATCCTGCTTGAATTTGGAATCTCTTCCCATCTTTTTCTTCAAGCCTTTCAATCTTGCTAGGGCAAGATTTCTGTTATTTGGCAGACGAGGTCGTTCTCTGAAGGGTAAGGCCATTTCAAGATAACCTTGTTGATTCTGCTGAATACTTTCTTCTAGAGTGTGTACAAACTTTGTCTTCTTGGGATAACACTCTTCTTTTCAGAACTTATGTCTGTAAAGTCAGATTCAAGGATCTTGATTACCTTTGCAGAACTTACAGTTGGTAGCTCTAGGACAGATATTCGATGACACAATCCCCCATCCTAGATCAGTTTGAACAGCGTAGGGTTCACCCTTTCCTCCTGTGATTACCTCTCGTGGCACCAAAGCTTCGGGACAATCGTAGCCTATCAACAGTCCGACAGACACAAATTCCTTCAGCGGGGACATCTCATGACATCTCATGACATCTCATGAGATATGATAGATAGGTGCTCCCATTCATTGGCTGTTTCACAGGTAGGTATATGATCTCGATCTAGAGGTATGTTGTCTTTCGTATAAGATGGAGGTAGATTTAATGTGAGGTTTGAATGAAGTCCTCTAACTCTCAGTCCTTTAACCTTTTGACTGTTCACTAATGTGTCTCTCCCTGTCATTGTGGTGAGCTTGAGCTTCACTGGTTCTGTAGCCACTTGTAATTTCTTGCAGATTTCTTGATCAATGAAGGTAACGTCGCTTTGGGCATCCAGTAGTGCATAGGCGTATACCTTCTTGTTCCTCCTTTTAGGATTTGAAATGCACACTGGTACAACCATTGATGTGCCGTTGCTTTCTCCTCCCCTTATTCTGAAAGAGAATACTGATACTTTCTTTTCTTCCTCAGCATCTTTAGGTATTGAGGATTCATCCTTCTTTGGACGTTCTTCATGTAGTGGCGTAGGATGGTGTCCTTTGCAGACGCTGCATGTAGCCTTTTTCTTACACTCCTTTGTAACATGGCCTTTTCTTAAACATCCAAAACACAGTTGGTTATCAAGGACAAATTTTTTCTTTTCATTTGAGGACTTCTCTTTCAATTGTTGCCACTTGTGTATGGAGTGGTTCTCTCCAAAGAACATGCACTCAAAGGTAGTCTGAGGTTTTGTCGGTTCTGTCTCTTTACTGAACCCAGTAGTGACTTTGAGCTTGCTTTCACAGGTATCTAGATCTTTAGCTGCTGTGTTGATTGCTCTTGCACGTCTTGTATCTTTTGCAGGCCTTTCTTCTAAGGATTTTAAGGTATAAGATGCTGTTACTGGATTACATGCTATTCGTGCTTCCCTATTAACGAACTTAGAGTACTTTTTAAAACTTGGGAAGTCCTTTTTTAGCGATTCCATCTAGAAGCTACTTCTTCAGGTAGCTTGGCTAGCATCCTGTGATTTTCTAGATAGTCGTTCAGTACTTCTAGTCCTCGTACATGGGGGATGGCATTGCTGCATGCTTGCAGGAAATCACCATACTCTTGGAGTATGAAGTGTTCCTTGGGACCTATTTTAGGCCAGTTATTCAATTTCTCCCTAAAGGCTCTTTGTACTAAGAAAGGATGACCATATCTTGCATTTAACTTTTCCCAGGCTTGCTTATAGGCTTCTTCGTCTGTTCTATAGAAGTTGCCTTCAAGGGCTTTCTTTGCTTCTCCACCAACATATCTCTGAAGGTAGAATAACTTGTCAACTGGTCTGGAACAATGATGCTCAATGATCATTTCAAAACTTGCCTTCCACTCTATGAACTTCAGTATGTCTCCTGAAAATACAGTAGGTTCTGGAATGGGAAGTCTTGCTGGGACTGTTTTCTGCCGTACAATAGTTGCAACATTCTCCTGATCATTACAGTGACATCTAGGAGTAGAATTGTCCTGTTTTATTCTATCACAGTTCTAAATTAAGTGAGTCTCCTTTTTCGTCTTTCTGAGCAGGGATGGAATGGCAATGACTTTTTTCTTCACTACATACTGGTGGTTTACTTTCATTCTCCTGGATGTATGGAGGAGAGTAGGAGTCTGCTTCATCACTTAGTATAGATTTGTGGAAGAAGAAAAAAAGACAAAAAAGTACAGATTTGGACCTATAACTACCATTCAAGTCCTCTTCGTGTACTCTTAGTCTGGCTTCTATAATCCTAACTTCTTTCAGCCTTTCCAGACTTTTCATTTGGTGGCGCTGTGCCTCCATTTCAGCTTCCATTTGATGGCGCTGTGCCTCCATTTCAGCTTCCATTTGATGGTGCTGTGCCTCCATTTCAGCTTCCATTTGATGGCGCTGTGCCTCCATTTCAGCTTCCA
Source organism: Rana kukunoris (assembly GCA_029574335.1). Taxonomy (NCBI): domain Eukaryota; kingdom Metazoa; phylum Chordata; class Amphibia; order Anura; family Ranidae; genus Rana; species Rana kukunoris. Next base: position 128,089 of record JAJQKJ010001936.1, on the reverse strand, counting down.
TTTGATGGCGCTGTGCCTCCCTTTCGGCTATTCGTAGACGCTGCGCTTTAATAGCAGGTTCCATCTCAATTTCTGCTTTCTTGACAGCAAGTTGTTCAACAAGTTCCTTTCTTTTGGTTAGAGTACTTGAGGACTCTGATGTGTGACTGGCGCTTCTGCTAGTGAAGGAAGTCCCACTTGAGATTGTGGTTCCCCCTAAGGACCTAGCATAGTCTCTCGCGAAGAGCTCGTTCATTCTCTTTCTCGCCTTAACTTCATCATAGTTGGGGGGGGCGTGTCCGGATGTGATCGCGGCAGGACGTGCTTACAGAGAGCTTCTGCATCACTCCTGCTGATTTATCCGGTTTTTGGAGCTTTTCTGCCCTGTTTTTCGCTGCTAATGCCTGGATACTAGGGGGGGAACGCCTGGTCATGAGAAGGGGGGCGACGAAACCTGGCCACCAGACCCCGGGAAGTCACCGCCAAACCCGCTCTACACGAGGCTCAGACGCGGGCCCAGCCGCCACCATCTTGCCCTCCCCTCCTTCCTCCAGGAGCGCCAGAAAACTTGCCAAAAAGATGGCCAACGCTGCTGTTGCTCCACAGAATCCTTGTGCGGTGGACCCCCAACCTCCTCAGGCTGCCCCTTCAGCTCCGGATGCCGCGCAAGACGCGATCACCCGCCCGATCCTGGAGGCGATCGACGCCAGCAAGGCCGCGGTCATGGTAAGCATAGACCATCTGGCCACGGAGTGTACTCTGATCAGGCATGATTTAGACAAGATCAGGGGGAGGATTACAGAGGCAGAGGAGAGGATTTCTTGGGTGGAGGATGCGGCACAAGCGCAAGGGCACCAGCTAAATGAACTACAGGAGGTGGTGAAGTTATTACAGGCGCGTGCAGATGATGCTGAAGATAGACAAAGAAGGAATAATGTTCGTGTGGTGGAATTGCCGGAGGGAGCGGAGGGCCCCCAATCTACCACCTTTGCTGAGGACTTTTTCAAGCAGCTGCTTAACTTGGGGGATAGACCGCCGGACATATGTGGTAGAAAGGGCACACAGGGTGCCTACGGGTAGAAGACCCCCTGGTGAATACCCGCGTCCCTTCTTGGTGAGGTTCCTGAATTACAGGGATCGGGATATGATCCTAGCTGCATCCAGGAAGACTCAGGACCTGAAGTATGAAAATGCAAGGGTGATGCTTTTTCCAGATTTCTCGGCTGAAACGCAGAGAAGGCGGCGTTCGTTTAATGAGGTCAAGAAGAGATTGCGCGACTTGAATATCCAGTACAGCATGCTGTACCCCAGCAAACTCCGGGTTCAGCATCAGGGCGCTGTGAAATTTTTTGATAACCCGCGTGATGCTTGTGATTGGCTTGACAGGAACCATCGCTGAGGCTGCATCTCAAGTTGTAGATAAGAGCATCATTCATATTCCTCTCTTTTTAATAGGGATCTGATTGTGTCTGACTTGACTAGCTACTTTTGCAGTTTCCAAGGATGCATGGTTCCCGGTCTATGATATTCAATTTTTTCTCCTATTTTCATGTTTCTTTTTCCTTCTCTACACCTGCTTGCAACAACATTTATTTTATTATCTGCTGCCTGATGCTGCTGGTCATTGGCCCCAATGTTATATAAGATTTTGATTTTCTCTGCTACCCCTGTGCTTTATTTTTTCCTCGGGTGTTTGTCCCAGGGCTTACACTGCAATTACAGAATACCATTGAGAGTAGCCAGGTTACAGCATTTTTGACAAATATGTGCCTTATCTGCCATGTCAGCCTGAAGTCACTAGATGGCGGTGGTGTACTATGTTTTCCTCCACTGGATTTGTTTTCCCATATTTTTCTTTTTCTGCTTTTTGATTTAACCCTGTTTTGTGGCTGCATGTTGAAGTTGTATATGCGGAGCTCTTTGGGGCCAAAGAAGACTGTTTTGGTTTTCACTGTTGGACAAGTGATCGTCCGGAGGAACTTCCAGAATCGGCAAAAAAAATTTCTTTTGGGTGATTGCACTGTTTTTGGGGTGTAAAGCTGCATACCAGACAATGGGGTTTTTTGAAGCCTGTTTGCTTCCTTTTTTTTTATTTTTATGGTTTAGTTCTGGTATAATGGCAGGGGGGGGGGGTGGGGTGTTTTGGTTGGGGGGGGGGGGGGATGTTTTTGTGCTAGGGTTTTCCTACTCAGTTCCCAGCCCTCGATCAGTGTGGGCCTCTTTCCAGGTTATGATATGGTGTCCTGCTCTAAAATGCTGGGCAATTTTTCGATGCATCCGGGGAATGTTTGGTAAGAAAGAATATGGCTAATGTGGTTAAGTTTGTTTCATGGAACATCCGGGGGCTGAATAGCAAATATAAACGGGCCTCGATGTTCCAATATTTGAAGACAGTCAGGCCCCATGTGGTCCTCCTGCAGGAGACTCACCTGGAGGGGAGTAGAATTTTGGCCTTGCGCAAGCATTGGATTCAAAAGGCGTTCCATGCCACATACTCCACATTTGCCAGGGGAGTGTCTATGCTCATTAGTAGGACACTTCCTTGCTCGGTCCATCAGGTGATAACTGATCCGGGGGGGGCGATATGCGGTCGTGGTCCTAGAAATAGGTAATTGTAAAATGTTGCTTGTAAATGTATATGTACCGCCTCCTTTTACTGTACAATTGCTGTATGATTTGTATGTGAAGCTGGCACCACATGCTCATCTGCCGCTTCTGATGATGGGGGATTTTAATGCCACATTGGGGGTGCTGGATTCCTCTAATCCCGGACGGGGTGGTTCTCAGGACTTGGTGGCTTGGGTTTCCATGGCAGGTTTAACAGATATATGGCGAGCTAAAAACCCAACGACTACATGCTATTCCCACCTTTCACAGACCCATCGTTCCTCTGCTAGGATCAATCTAGCATTTGGGAATCAGGCTTTACTGCCATATGTGAGAGGCGCCGAATATTTGGCGGGTGGTTTATCTGATCATAATCCTCTCGCTGTCTCCTTGCTATTTCCAGCGGGTGGGGGGTGAGGAGTTGGAGGCTGTCCCCGGGTTGGCTACAGGAAGAGCAGGTATCTAAGCATCTCCATGAGGCGGTGGGAAACTATTGGGCTCTGAATGTGGATTCGGCTGAGCCGCAGGTGGTTTGGGACGCCTTTAAGGCAGTGATCAGGGGGGAATCTATCACGGCCATAAAGAGGATGAGAGTAGACCAGAACTCAGTAGTTCTGGGGTTGCAGGACAAGGAGGGAGACTGTGCGCCTGCCCATGCCATTGCTAACACAGAGGACACATATGCTGCTCTGTTGGATGCTAGACGGAGACTTTCCTTCCACTACAATGACCTAGCACATACCGAAGCTAAACATAGAACAAACTCGCTATTCTCTGAGGGGGATAAAAACGGGAAGTTGCTGGCTAGGCTGGTGGTGGACCATAACCACATTGAACATATTTCGGTGGTTAGGGGGGCTGGTGGGGACTTGGTTGGGGACCCGACCGCGGTTTTAGCTGAGTTCCAGGCATATTTTTCGGCCCTCTATGCCCCCATTCCGGCGTATGACCATGGCGCACTGGAAGATCTACTGGGTAGTTTGTCCCTTCCCAAACTTACGGATGAAGAATGCATGGCCTTAGACGCCAAAATTACTAAGAAGGAAATTGAGGCGGCGATTTTTGCCTTCCCACCCAATAAGGCGCCGGGTCCGGATGGTTTCCCGGCGGACTTTTATAAATTGTTTGCGGAACAACTGGCTCCTAGACTCACGACCTTGTTCGAGTGCTGCATAGCGAAAGGGGAACTTCCGGCGTCCATGCTGGATGCCTATATTATCCTATTACCTAAGCCGGGTAAGGACCCGCTGGAATGCTCGTCCTACAGGCCCATTGCACTTCTCAATATGGATTTTAAAATCCTGACGAAGGTGCTGGCAAAGAGGCTGGCACGGGTGATATCATCGTTGGTGGATGTGGATCAGACAGGCTTTATGCCTGGCAAGTCCACGGACACAAATTTGAGGAGACTTTTTACACATCTACAGCTGCCCAACTTGGACTCGTCCTGCAGGATAATAGTCTCTATTGATATAGAAAAAGCCTTTGATTCAGTGGACTGGCATTTCATGCATACAGTCCTGGACTCTATGGGCTTTGGCAGGTTATTTCGGCAGTGGATCACTATGCTTTACAGTGCACCTAGGACGGCCATCCGTATGGGAGGGGCTGTTTCTGAATATTTTACGTTAGGGAGAGGGACCAGACAGGGGTGCCCCCTGTCACCTTTTTTGTTTGCCCTCATGATGGAACCTCTGGCGGTGGCTCTGAGAGCATCGGAAGAGGTCAAGGCCATCAGAGTTGGTAGCATTGACGAGGGTCTGGCATTGTATGCTGATGACCTTCTACTGTTCTTGAGGGACCCCGGGGACTCACTGGTCACCACTTTAAATATTATGGACAAGTTTACCATGTACTCTGGGCTGAAGGTCAATTGGGGGAAGTCATCCATACTTCCTTTGGATGATGAAGCCCAAGTGAGAGCAAACCCCAACCTGTCACTTCAATGGGTCACGCAAATAACCTATCTTGGGGTAAAAGTCACGGCAAACGTGGGAGACTACATGTCTCTCAATCTCCAGCCACTTTTGACGTTCTTCAAACAAAAAGCGCTGGTTTGGCAGAAGCTCCCGCTGTCTTTAATTGGACGGATTAATCTCCTTAAAATGAAGATTCTCCCAGTTATACTGTACTTTCTAAGAAATGCCCCGGTATGGATACCGAAGTCTTTCTTTAAGAAACTTGATAGTATCACCAGCTCATTTCTGTGGGCACCAAAATTGCCTAGGGTGGGGTTGAAGGTCCTGCAGGAGCCATGGGGTCAGGGTGGTCTGGCGCTACCTGACTGGCGTAAATACTATTTGGCTGGTCAGCTGGTGTTCGTACATAGGTGGCTGATCTCTGATGCTGGGGACTCAACCACTGTGCTGGAAGCAGCACATCTAGGGTCTTACGAATCTCTCTGCCTGGCCATTCACAGGGGCACGGGCAGGGATCTCCCCCTTACGGGCTCAATGAAGGCTACAGTAAAGGCGTTGGAGGAGGTGGGAAAACTGGCCTCTCCTAGTTATAAAGGGCTTTCCCCCTCAACCCCACTGTGGATGAATCCTAAACTCCAACAATTTTACAAATCAGGAGTGGGCGTCAAGGGGGGTCAAGCAGCTGAAGGATATTACCCGGGATGGGGAACTGTTGACGTTTGACCACATGAAAGCTAAACATGACCTGCCGAACACACAATTTTTTCGCTATTTGAGCCTGAGACATGCTTACTTGACTCAGTTTGGAACTCAGACTGTTGAGTCCTTTCCCTCTAGGTTGGAAGACCTACTTATGACTGAGGACCTGCCCAAGACCTTGTCAGTAACCTATAAAGAACTATTCAAAACTAGTCCCAAAGCACTGATTAAATGCAGAGAACGGTGGGAGGCGGAGGTCCCGGGTATATTGGGGGAGGAGTGGGAGGATATGTGGGACCGTCCCTTTAAGTATCTAGTAGCTGCGAGGGACAGGTTAATTCAATTTAAATTTCTGCACAGAGTGTATTATACCCCTGCCAGGTTGGCATCAATATATCCCTCAGTGCCCGCTGAATGTTGGAGATGCATGTTCACTCCTGCGGACGCGCATCACGTGTTTTGGGATTGCCCCCAGATCCAACTGTTTTGGACTGGGGTCACGGCCTGTATTGAAGGGGCTCTGGGGGTACCTGTTGCTCGAGAAATTAGTGTCTGTTTACTTGGCCTGGTGGACAAAGTAGTCCCTACCAGGGCCCACAGAACATTATTAAGTATCCTGTTGTTCTATGGGAAGAAAGCTATTCTTCTTAAGTGGAGAAGTCCAGGGGCCCCGGAGGTCGATTTTTGGAAAGGTTTGGTGAATGCAATTCTCCCATACTACAAGGCAATGTATCTAGCTAGGGGGTGTGTTGGGAAGTTCGAGAAGGTGTGGAGGGCATGGTATGAAGCTGATCACACGGTTTGATAATAAACGGATAATTGAATCCCATTGTCACATGTGCTGAGGGATAAAGAATCTCATTCGGGTGCATCGGGTAAAATGTTGTGAAACCGCCATTGGGAGGGAGTGCTACCACTTACTATGCAGCCAATATAATGTGTCGGAGGGTGAAGGGAACTGAGTAGAGGGGTGATGCGGGGGGGGGAGGGAGGGTTGGTTGGCGGGTTGTATGTTCAGGTCATGTTGACCGCTAAGTAAGCTTGGTGCTGTGCCAAGAAATGTTTTACTGTGTATGTATAAAACCTTTAATAAACAGAAATTTTCAAACAAAAAAAAACTTCATCATAGTTGGCTTCAGATAATTCTCTCATGAGCTTTACTAATTCTTTAGTGACTGCAGTACATGTGCAGTAGTGTTGCTCACGAATATTCGAATTGCGAATATTCGGCTCGAATATTGCATATTCGAGAAATCGCGCAATATCTCGAATATTGTGCCGAATATTCGCAATGTCGAATATTCGGATTTTTCTCAAATTTTTTTTAACACAGATCACATGCTAGTGATCTCCATCGACGTGTAAAAGCAATGGTGGTATGATTAGAGGGACCCTGGGCCGAGTAGCGCATGTGATCCTTTTATGCTGCCGAATATTCGCAATGCGAATATTCGGCAATAGCAATATCGCGCGATTTTTTTCCCCGCCCTTCATTCACATCAGAGCCAATCAGAGTTCCATTTCCACAGGTGTCAGAGGTTAGCAACCTCCACATCAACCAATAGGAACCTGCCTCACGACCATTATATAAACTAAGTGCCAGCATGTGCTCATTGCAGATTCACAAGGTGGATATAGAGGGAGAAGTGTTTCTGTGCTCTGTGTTATATTGCATCAGCATTGCAGTGCCTTTCAGTTCTGTGCTCCTGTTCAGTGTTCAGTTCATTTGAGTATTAGCAGCTGCTAGTGCTTATATTTCTAAACTGCTTTTTTAAAAGCAAGAAGAGACCAAACAGCTTTTTTTAAAGCTACTATTTGTGTGTTTGTGTTCCAGTTTCATTTAGTGTTAGATAGATAGGTTTGAGTGTACTTGTACACCTCTGTAAGCTAGCTAGCTTAGTTTAGTGTGTTTATTTAGTTAGATAGTTATCTGTTTTATAAAAAAAAAAAAAAAAAAAAAAAAGTTATTTTTAGTTTATTCAGATCTCTGGCTCTGCTGTGTTAGCAGAGTCACTGTTCTATCTATATTAGTTTCTTTATTGCTCTTATTCGTTGCCCAGTCAGTTTTTGTCTGTTGTCTGTCAGTCAGTTAGTTAGTTTAAAAAAAAAAAAAAAATTAAAAAAAATTTACCTTTCGTTTAATTGTTGTTTAGTGGCATAGCTACTAGTTGTTTGTCTGCGCGCCTGTTTTTTCTATTATCACATTTACCCCCCCCCCAATAAAGTTTACCCACCCCCCCATATCAGCATGAGCAGCATCCGTGGTCGTGGCAGCAGGGGTAGGGGAGTTACTCCCAGTGCTGGGTCGCTGCCAGCACGGGGTACCTCTCGCGCCCCTACTACTGGTAGAGGATCGGGTGGAAGGGGAGTCCGCCTCATCCGGGAGTTTTTTACTTCGGGCAGCCGCCCGATATTGCCTTCCCAGGCTCCAGCAGTGGTGGAGTACATGGGGCACAGCAGTGCCACTCAGTCATCACCAAGTAGCACCACCACCATCAGTACACCGGTGCCTTTAGTACCCAGCCCCAGCGAGTCCAGCCTCATGCTGTTTGATGGTGAAAGTGACATGGATATCTTGGGGGAGGCCCTCGATTATGCAGACATTGATTTATGTGCTGATGGTCAGGACCTTTTTGAAGGGTTAATGGAGGAGGAGGAGGATGGGGTACTGGCTGTCAGTAGCCCAGAGACCTCCCTTCATGGTGGTGCTGGTGGTTTTCTGCAGGAAACACCAGCACCTAGTCAGACCCATGCGTCTGTGAGGGGACATCGGAGCCAGGCTAGCGGCTCCATGTCAGATGTCTCCTTCAGACCACCACATGTCAGCCCTGGGTCTGACATATCTGGGGGCGAAGAGGAGGGTGACCCAACATGGGTGCCACCTGCCTCGTCGGTTCACAGCATCAGTGACGACGAGGAAGGTAGGCACCCTGGGGAAACGGTGCGCCAGGTCACCAGGGAGACCAACGTCAGGGTCTCCACTGGTGATGGCAGCAGGAGGTGTCAGCAGCAGCAGCAGCAGCAGCAGGCAGCTCCACCTGTGCGCACCGAGTCCCAGCAGGTGGAAGTCAGCGTCACCCCATCTGACAGGAGGGCGACGCTGAAGTCACCTCTCTGGGCCTACTTCACCTTGGTAGCAGATAACCCGACAGTAGCCATCTGCCAGCTCTGTCGTGCCAAGGTGAAGAGAGGGAAGTGTTTGGCTCGGGTGGGTACCACGGCACTCAACCAGCACCTGCGGATTAATCACTGGCAGGAGCATGACCAGATGAAGCGTGCTGGTGGTAGCAGCGCCACCACCACAAGTGTGCAGGGTACAGCAGCCCCTGCCACAGCTTCATCGGCTACCAGCAGGTCATGCCCCCCCGCTCCCTCTAGTAGAGGTACTGCTACCGACAGCCAGACCTCCACATCATCACCCTCCTCTTCGGTGTCCCGCACTGCCGTCCGGCGCCAGGCGTCTCTTTCTGAAGCCTTTGAACGCAACACTCCCTTCCCCCCTTCAGACCGACGTGTGCGTTCCCTCAATGGGCTCCTGGCAAGGGTTATTGCCCAACATCTGCTTCCCTTTAACATAGTGGACTGCAACCCCTTCAGGCAGATGTTGGAGCAGGCCCAACCCCAATGGCGTGTCCCCAGCCGCCATTTCTTTGCCAGGACTGGTGTCCCTGCCCTACACCAGCACATTGTGCAGAATGTAACCCTGTCGCTGGATCATGCTGTCAGCAACAGGGTGCATCTGACAATGGATGGCTGGACCAGCAGGCATGGGCAGGGGCGCTACATAAGCTTCACGGCCCATTGGGTTTCCCTCCGAGGCGCCGGGGAGGGATTGGCGGCATCTGATTTTGTGGTGCCGCCCCGGGGTGTCCAGGGGAGAAGTGCTGGTCTCCCTCAAGCCACTGTCTCCGCAGCTGCTGAGCCTCCCAGCAAGCGCCCCCGTAGCTATTCAAGTGTGGGGCACGTGCGCTGTCAGGCCGTGCTCCAGCTTGTTAGTTTAGGGGGAACGGAGACACACTGGACGAGAAGTGCTGAGCGCACTTCAGGCTCAGGTCCAGAAGTGGCTGACACCCCGAAGGCTCCAAGCAGGTCTGGTTGTCTGTGACAATGGCAGCAACCTCCTCTCCGCCCTCCAGGCTGGCAGTCTGACACACGTGCCCTGTCTGGCACATGTCCTCAACCTAGTGGTGCAGAAGTTCCTGCGCACCTATCCCGGGTTGAGTGACATAGTGCTAAGGGTACGCAGGATTGCCAGCCACTTCAGGCGCTCCCCAACCGCTACCGCGTCCCTGTCAAAGTTGCAGCGGGACAACAGCCTGCCCCTTCACAGGCTGATTGTGGACAGTGTGACGCGGTGGAACTCCAGCCTCTACATGCTGGAGAGGTTGTGGGAGCAGCGAAGGGCGGTGAAGGAGTACCTGCTGGAGCAAGGCACTGGCGGGCCATCACAACACACACTCCCGTACATCACCAGTCTGGAGTGGGGGCAGATACACCAGGTCTGCCATGTGTTGGCCCCTTTTGAGCAGGCGACCAAGATGGTGAGCAGGGAGCATGTCGGCCTCAACGACGTGCTCCCTATAGTGTTCCTGCTGGACAGGGCACTAGATCGCCTGCTCGGAGCTGGGGAGAGTGCCTTGGTGGAGCAGGAGGAGGCAACACTGCTCCACCAAGACCAGGCCCAGGACGAGGAGGAGGAGGAGGATCATGATGATGATCAGGAGGTGACTGGTGGCGTCCTGGAGTCAGGGCCTGGTCAGGAGGGAGAGCCGGTGTTGGGGGCACCGATAGTCCGGGGGTTTGGCATGACTGACCGCGAACAGCAGCGCCTCCATGACGAGGAAGCGGACGTCATGGACCCAGGCAGCCATGAGGAGTCACAGCGGGCTGTGCTCTTCCCCATGGCTGCCCACATGCTGAGATGCCTCAGGAGGGACCCCCGGGTTAAAGCCATCAAGGAGAGGGACGAGTTTTGGCTGGCCACCCTTGTAGATCCCAGATTTAAGGGGAAACTGGAGCAGTTCCTCCCAGCCAGACGGAGGCAGCCCCGGATGGAGGAACTGCAGGCATGCCTAGTCAGCCGTTTGGAGCAGGCAAGTCCCCGGCCTCCAGTTGTCCCCCCTCATCTCACCCAGCAGGTGGCTGCACCCAGCAGCAACATCAGCAGCCGAGCAGGGGACCTAATGGGTGAGATGAGGATGTTCATGCAAACTGAGCGACCCAGTACCAGCAGCAGCAGCAGCAGCAGCAGCAGCAGCCATCACCACCAGCGGCTGGCCCACATGGTGGCAGACTACATGGGGTCCGTCAGTGCTTCTGACAGTATGAGCACCGACGACCCCATGGAGTACTGGGTTGCCAGATTGGACACCTGCCGCGAGCTCGCTCAGTATGCGCTGGAGTTATTGTCTTGCCCCCCCTCCAGCGTACTATCTGAGCGGACATTCAGCGCGGCAGGTGGGGTGGTCACGGACAAGAGGACCCGTCTGTCCACAGACTCCGTGGACAGACTCACATTCATCAAAATGAATGAGTCCTGGATCGGCGGTGACTTTCTGGCACCCGCCGTCGCTTCAGGGCGCTGAATGGTCCCTTGTCAGTTACCAATACCTCTCCTATCTCTTTATACCAGGGGTGTCAAACTCAATTTCATCGTGGTCCGCATCAGCATTATGGTTGCCCTCAAAAGGGCCGGTTATATCTGTAATATTATATGTCCAGCGCATCCCCTCCCCTTACATTCGATGTCAAAGGCCACCCCACCATCCTACCCCACCATCAGAAGTGGAGTTCCCCCTCTCCCTTACATCACAGTGCATCTCCCTTTCCTTATGCTGCTGCTGGGAAGAAGGTGGATATTTTTTTGTTTTTTTGAAAAGCCTGTGGCGTGCAAAACACAACCCAAAAACTCCACCCGGTGCCACAGCTACTTAAGGCCTGTGTCATTCTGCTTTTCAAATGTAATCACCATGCTAATGCAATTTCAAGCTTTTGTAATTTTGGCACTATATGGGCTCCTACTGCTAATGCCAAAAGGCTGAGTGATTATGTACCGATATATTACTCATACTGGTGCTGTCACCTTTTGTCTGTGAGATTTGCCACTTTCTTACTACTGCTGGTGCTGCTGCCACCTCTTCCACGACCACGAGTGAAAAAAACACTTAATTGTGTACTGGTACTACTATGCTGCTGCTTCTGCCAGTGCTCAGATACTTATGTGACAAGTTCTTTGGCACTATATGCTACAATTATCAACGCTGCTGCTATCCTGCTGCCACCTCTTCCACGACCACGAGTGAAAAAAACACTTTATTGTGTACTGGTACTACTACACTGCTGCTGCTGCCAGTGCTCACTTACCTATGTGACAAGTTCTTTGGCACTATATGCTACAATTATCAACGCTGCTGCTATCCTGCTGCCACCTCTTCCACGACCACGAGTGAAAAAAAACACTTTATTGTGTACTGGTACTACTACACTGCTGATGCTGCTGCCAGTGCTCACTTACCTATGTGACAAGTTCTTTGGCACTATATGCTACAATTATCAATGCTGCTGCTCCTATGCTGCTGCCACCTCTTCCACGACCACGAGTGAAAAAAACACTTAATTGTGTACTGGTACTACTATGCTGCTGCTTCTGCCAGTGCTCAGATACTTATGTGTCAAGTTCTTTGGCACTATATGCTACAATTATCAATGCTGCTGCTCCTATGCTGCTGCCACCTCTTCCACGACCACGAGTGAAAAAAACACTTAATTGTGTACTGGTACTACTATGCTGCTGCTTCTGCCAGTGCTCAGATACTTATGTGTCAAGTTCTTTGGCACTATATGCTACAATTATCAATGCTGCTGCTCCTATGCTGCTGCCACCTCTTCCACGACCACGAGTGAAAAAAACACTTTATTGTGTACTGGTACTACTACACTGCTGCTTCTGCCAGTGCTCACTTACCTATGTGACAAGTTCTTTGGCACTATATGCTACAATTATCAACGCTGCTGCTATCCTGCTGCCACCTCTTCCACGACCACGAGTGAAAAAAACACTTAATTGTGCACTGGTACTACTATGCTGCTGCTTCTGCCAGTGCTCAGATACTTATGTGTCAAGTTCTTTGGCACTATATGCTACAATTATCAATGCTGCTGCTCCTATGCTGCTGCCACCTCTTCCACGACCACGAGTGAAAAAAACACTTAATTGTGTACTGGTACTACTATGCTGCTGCTTCTGCCAGTGCTCAGATACTTATGTGTCAAGTTCTTTGGCACTATATGCTACAATTATCAATGCTGCTGCTCCTATGCTGCTGCCACCTCTTCCACGACCACGAGTGAAAAAAACACTTAATTGTGTACTGGTACTACTATGCTGCTGCTTCTGCCAGTGCTCAGATACTTATGTGTCAAGTTCTTTGGCACTATATGCTACAATTATCAATGCTGCTGCTCCTATGCTGCTGCCACCTCTTCCACGACCACGAGTGAAAAAAACACTTAGTTGTGTACTGGTACTACTACACTGCTGCTGCTGCCAGTGCTCACTTACCTATGTGACAAGTTCTTTGGCACTATATGCTACAATTATCAACGCTGCTGCTATCCTGCTGCCACCTCTTCCACGACCACGAGTGAAAAAAAACACTTAATTGTGTACTGGTACTACTATGCTGCTGCTTCTGCCAGTGCTCAGATACTTATGTGTCAAGTTCTTTGGCACTATATGCTACAATTATCAATGCTGCTGCTCCTATGCTGCTGCCACCTCTTCCACGACCACGAGTGAAAAAAACACTTAGTTGTGTACTGGTACTACTACACTGCTGCTGCTGCCAGTGCTCACTTACCTATGTGACAAGTTCTTTGGCACTATATGCTACAATTATCAACGCTGCTGCTATCCTGCTGCCACCTCTTCCACGACCACGAGTGAAAAAAACACTTTATTGTGTACTGGTACTACTACACTGCTGATGCTGCTGCCAGTGCTCACTTACCTATGTGACAAGTTCTTTGGCACTATATGCTACAATTATCAACGCTGCTGCTATCCTGCTGCCACCTCTTCCACGACCACGAGTGAAAAAAACACTTAATTGTGTACTGGTACTACTATGCTGCTGCTTCTGCCAGTGCTCAGATACTTATGTGTCAAGTTCTTTGGCACTATATGCTACAATTATCAATGCTGCTGCTCCTATGCTGCTGCCACCTCTTCCACGACCACGAGTGAAAAAAACACTTAATTGTGTACTGGTACTACTATGCTGCTGCTTCTGCCAGTGCTCAGATACTTATGTGTCAAGTTCTTTGGCACTATATGCTACAATTATCAATGCTGCTGCTCCTATGCTGCTGCCACCTCTTCCACGACCACGAGTGAAAAAAACACTTAATTGTGTACTGGTACTACTATGCTGCTGCTTCTGCCAGTGCTCAGATACTTATGTGTCAAGTTCTTTGGCACTATATGCTACAATTATCAATGCTGCTGCTCCTATGCTGCTGCCACCTCTTCCACGACCACGAGTGAAAAAAAACACTTTATTGTGTACTGGTACTACTACACTGCTGCTTCTGCCAGTGCTCACTTACCTATGTGACAAGTTCTTTGCCACTGTATGCTACAGTTATCAATGCTGCTGCTGTGCTGCTGCCACCTCTTCCATGACCACGATTGAAAAAAACACTTTATTGTGTACTGTTACTACTACTATACTGCTGCTGCTGCTGCCATTGCTCATATACCTATGTGTCAAGTTGTTTTGCACTATATGCTACAATTACCAATGCTGCTGCTCCTATGCTGCTGCCACCTCTTCCACGACCACGAGTGAAAAAAACACTTAATTGTGTACTGTTACTACTACTATACTGCTGATGCTGCCAGTGCTCACTTACCTATGTGACAAGTTCTTTGCCACTGTATGCTACAGTTATCAATGCTGCTGCTGTGCTGCTGCCACCTCTTCCATGACCACGAGTGAAAAAAACACTTTATTGTGTACTGTTACTACTACTATACTGCTGCTGCTGCTGCCATTGCTCATATACCTATGTGTCAAGTTGTTTTGCACTATATGCTACAATTACCAATGCTGCTGCTCCTATGCTGCTGCCACCTCTTCCACGACCACGAGTGAAAAAAAACACTTAATTGTGTACTGTTACTACTACTATACTGCTGATGCTGCTGCCATTGCTCATATACCTATGTGTCAAGTTCTTTGGCACTATATGCTACAATTATCAATGCTGCTGCTGCTGCTATGCTGCTGCCACCTCTTCCACGACCACGAGTGAAAAAAACACTTTATTGTGTATTGGTACTACTACACTGCTGCTGCTGCCAGTGCTCACTTACCTATGTGACAAGTTCTTTGCCACTTTATGCTACAGGTATCAATGCTGCTGCTGTGCTGCTGCCACCTCTTCCACGACCACGAGTGAAAAAAACACTTTATTGTGTACTGTTACTACTATACTGCTGCTCAGATACCTATGAGACAAGTTCTTTGCCACTATATACTACTATTACCACTACTGCTGGTGTCAAGTCTTGGCCAACTGTTCAGATACTATATATGACTATTACAACTACTGCTTGTAAATGTTGTGTGTGTGATTATTAGTTTATATTTGAATACTACTGCTGCTGCCTTCATGCTGGTTAATGCTTTATGACCTCTCTGGCACAGCGTATCCACCAACAGCCTCCGCTACAAGCTACCAGACCGGATCGTAACAGCAAGTGTGACTAAAACAATAAACTTTATCTTAAACCCTGGTTTGCGGCCTGTTGCAGTTGATGTGGATGTTGATGTGTTAGATGTGAAGTTAGATGTGTTGAAACACCTAACAATCTCAATAAGAAAGGAAACATTTGAAAAATAAAAAAAATGTTTTATTAAAAAAAAAAAAAAAAAAAATCAAACACAATCATGCATCTGCTTTTGAAGATCTGCCAACTCATTCATAATTTTTCCCTGCTGTTGCACCAGCTTTTCGTTTTCGCGGTCTAGAAACCGCATCTTGCATTTGTTTACAAGGATTTTGTCATATGTCCTCTTCAACTCATCAAACTTTTGGTCAATCTTTTTTAAAACTGTTAGGATATAAGAAAAAACATTTGTATTTCAGAGACCGTTACAAAATCAATATAATATTTATGTTACTTATTAAACAATCATTATCATGTCTATACAATTGTTATGTGTCTAGCACATATACTTCTTGATAGAAGTATATGTGCTAGACACATAACAATTGTATAGACATGATAATACCATATACCATATTACCATATTATTGTTCTGAAATCTGACGTGCGCGCTTTAAATGCTGTCCATTTTAATATCTACATCTTATTGTTGAAATGTTATTAATTTTTGTGCACATATTTACCCTCCTGACCGATGCTCACAGCAACGGTGTCATCCTCCTGCTCCTCTTCTCTCCGATTGGGTACACCACCAGAAGTTTGGGGGGGGGTGGGGTTGCAGCTCCTTCTCTTGGTCCTCCACAAGAGCTGGGGGTGGCGAATGGGAGGTCCCTGGCTGCTCGTCATCCCTCTCCTCAGCATCCTCCTCCTGCTCCTCCTCCTCCTCTTCATCCTCCTCCTCTGCGGCCTGTCGCCTTGTGCGCTTGGGGCGCACAGATGGTAGAGGAGCATCTATAATAACACAATGTTCATATATGTAAAAAAAAATTCTAATAACATATGCAAATTCTGTGTACTCTGCTGTATTGTATATGAATACAAATACATTTATATAGACAGTTAACCATAAACAATGGGATAATGTTATATTAAAGGGTCTTGCGGGCACTACAGGGGACTGAGCGTGAGCTGGGCTGCCACCATGGTAAAATGAACTGTTTTTGTTTGCTTTGTTTTGTTCACACAATCTCATGTTTAAAAAAAGGGCCTGATGGAGTACACAGGATTACTATGATAACCCCACGCCTACCACAGGAATTTAGTGGTAATCTATCTATATATATAAAACTCAACGTGTGTGTGTATGTATGTATGTGTGTTCCAGCATCACGTCCAAACGGCTAAAGATATTAACATGAAACTTTGCACACGTTACTTATATGTCAGCCACAAACATAGGATAGGTGGTTTTACCCTTACCCACCACCATTTGCCACGGTCGGGGTTTTTCTTTAAAGTCCCATTCAACTCTATGGGAAATACATGTTACTTTATAATGGCTGTAGATATTTCGATAACACTTGGTCACATATTACTTATATGTTCATGTAAACTATAGGATAGTTAACTTATCCCTTGACTACCCCCATTTGTGATTGTCAGGGTTTTTGTTTAAAGTCCCATGCAAATCAATGGGAAATGTATGTTCCAACTAACTTCTGTACGCCTGGAGATATTTCAATAATACGTGGTACACATATTACTTATATGGCAAATAAAAATATATGAGCGTTACATTAACCCTTGCCTAAACCCTTATAGAAAAGATGGGTTTTTGTTTCAAATCTCCTGCAAGTATATGGGACTGTGGTCTCTTCATTTTCCTACACAAAAGATTAAGATAGGAAGACCGGGCAACGCCAGTTATTCAGCTAGTTGAGTTATAAAATATCACCCCTTCCCCTTTAACCCACCACAACACCACTTAAATTCCATGGTTTAACTTGATGGAATAATGATAGAAAAGGGGTAGAAGGTTTCAATTCCCCCTTTTCTCATGGGAAAGCGGCAGGACTAAATAAAATTAGTAGTGACGGATTCAAGTTCCCCTTTTGGGAACCTAATAGGGCTCTTTAGGTGTAAGCTGGTCCTCACGTGGCCAACTTAGCTGGAAAACGTGTTTTTCCCGTTTTTAGGTGAACACGAGGTGATCACGCGGCCTACACGTGCTTTTCCCTCACTTTTTAGGCCTGTGGGCCTGCTGGTTCTGGAAAAATCCAGTGTTACTTAGGGGTATATACGTAGGGTTCCGTCAGCCATGATCTCAGTCGCCGCAGTAGACGGGACTGTTGTGTCCCCCCCGCCCCCTTTTTTTATTTTCTTTCTGTCGCGGCTGCTAATTATGTGGGATGGTCACCTTTCTTTAAAAAAAAAAAAATACATTTTACAAAGAATGACAAATCTGTTTAGTTTAGTTGTTGTTGGCTACATTTTAAAGTTGTAATATATTTAGGTACAGCATGAGCCGTAGTGACTAGGCTGTTTTTTAAGTTATTAAAGTATTTATTTAAAAAATATGTCTGAAACCCAAAAATAAAGCAGCCTCGGCCAGTATTAGTACATTAATGGGGTGTCTTGTTTATTTAGTTTAATTAGAGTTAGTAAGTGTTCCTGTCTGCTGTCCCATGTCTTTTTTCAACAGTACTATGAATACCTTGGGTTGTGATATATGTTACCACAACATGGCGTCTGGGTTAACAACATCTGCCCTAAGGTTAATTACATATGACCTTACATAACTGTCACCGATAACTTACCTGGATGAAATTCATCTCGGATCTGTTTGACCTGGGACATGTGGCGCCTTTTTAGGTCCGACCACTTTTTAAGGATGGCCATGCGCTCATGTCTGCCCCCATGCACCTCCTGTAACTCCCGCCTAAGGGAGCTGACAATAATTTTTTTTTCCTGCTGACTGCGCAAATGATCATATCCATGTAGCAGGAACGTCTGCAAGATGAAGAAGAAAGTATATTTTAATACTTTTTTTTAAACCCTTATGGATATATGATGAAAATGTATGTTATTTAACAATTGGAAGCATTCTCGCCTTATTAATCAATGACAGGGGTAACATGACAGATTGTATATCTTGCTATTTTGGTCGCCACCTTTTTTGCATAAATATAGCAGCCATTATCATTTGCATAATTATGTATATATGAGTAACACAGGATACACGTATAGGGGGGAAATGCATTGCTATTCATCTGACTGCTCTAATTATTTATTGACCCTTATACTGGAGTTGATGTTATTTAAAAACTACAACTACCAGCATGCTCTGATACACCATTTAGCTCACCGTCACCACCAGCTGTACAACTACTTTACTTTAACTCCCAGCATGTCTGGACAGTTAATGGCTGTCCGGTAATACTGGGGAGTTGTTTTGCAAAAGCTGTAGGCTGCGTTTAGTAAACAGTGCCGTACCAGACTTTTTGGTTTTGATTGTGGAGGGGAGGATGGCTATGTAGGGGTATGTGTATATGTTGTGTTTTTTAATTTTTATGTAGTGTGGTGTAGTGTTTTTATGGTACAGTCAGAGGGGCGTGGGGTTCACAGTAGTTTCCCACTGAGGGTTTAAGCTGCAGCGCAAAATTTGCTTCAGCTAGAGGCACACTGTAAGCCACAGCCCATGTGAATGTACCCTGTACATTCACATTGGGGGAGGGGGGGGGGTTATTGCTGCCAGTTGCATGCAGGGAGTTGTAGTTTTGCAACAGCTAGAGGCACAATGGTTGCAAAACACTGCGAGTTTGTTACCTAACTCAGGGTTTCAAGACCAGTGCGCCTCCAGCTTTTGCAAAACTACTACTCCCATCAGGCATGGTCTGTCAGTGCATGCTAAGAATTTTACTTTTGCTGCATCTAGAGTGCCACAGTTTAGAGACCCGTGTATAGTGGTCTGAAAATTGTGAGCCTGCAGAACTTGCAAAACTAGAAGTCACTGCATGCCCAGGCATGCTGGAAGTTGTAGTTCTGCAAAAATCAAAAGGCCAATATGTATTCGAACGACCTTGGGCCTTAAGGACCCTGAAGTCAGGACGTTCGCATACGTCCAGGGGCGGACTGGGGTTGGTGGCAGGCATGCATTTTCCCCCCAGGCCGCTCTTATTCCCTCTAAAAAGGCCGATTTTCTGGCAGCTGAGAACTGAGCATGTGCAGTTGGCCGAGTGTTACTGCTGTGGGTGACTCCGGAGGGAGGCTGGCAGGGCTGGATAACAGCCCAGGAGCATGCAGGAACGTGCGTGCTGTGAGCGGTCATCAGTCCTGTCACAGTGCTGTTCCCGGCTGCCTCTAAGCTGACATTCTGTGACACTGTATGCTGAGAACAGCCGATGAAAGGGGGAGGATGTGCTCTGCCTCCTCCAGCCCCCTCTCTCACTGTGCCCGCCCACACTTTGGCCAGCCTGTGCGATCCATCTGTGAAAGTGTGAATTGGATGTGTGTGCGGGAACGTTTAAACTGAGATCCGACGGTGCTCAATGTCACTGCTCTGTATGGGATGCTCTGGAACCTGATACCAAGCTAGTGATATTTTGCCTGCTTCCTTCCAAGTGAGTAAGCTGTGACCAGCTTCCCCCCTTTCTCCCAAATTCCTCTCCACCCCTCTCTCTGCAGATAAGGTTTCTTTCAGTAGCCTAAGTTGTGCAATACCTGGTCCGGTGTCATATGATTTGGGCTCACGCTGGTCTGCTACAGGTTGGCTGCAGTGTTGGTGATCTGCATGTTACCCTCTATTACACTTCTATTAGTTTGCACATTTTTGCTCCATTTTCTTAAATTGCACAAACAAGACTGCATCTTTGGTGCGCTTAAAAAAAATGCAGCAAAAACGCACAATCTAAAATAAGTCTATAGTACTGCAGCTAAGGAAAACTGTGTACAGTGGCCAAACTGCAGCACACCAGTGTGCGCCCAAAGGCTTGTACACACTTGCAGCAGGCACTGCTCAGGTCACTTTTGCTCATGCTCAGCGGCTCCAACCAGAGCTCTCTTTTTTTTTTTTCTACTTGATGGATTGAGCAAAAAAATAATAAATAAAACTAGTGGTGTGTAATGGTGAGCTCTCTCCTGTTCGCAGAGCCCGGCAGGAGGTCGGCGCTGTGCTGCGCTAATCACAGGCAGGGAGACATTTCCCGAAGCGCGGCTGCAGAGATCGGGGAATGTCTCACTGCCTGTGATTAGCTCAGCGCCAACTGCCTGTGGTGTGTACAAGGTTTTACTATGTTGATAAAGGAATTAAGCACGTTTCTGTAGTGGTCTCTGTGCGGACAATTTGGAGCAATGTCTCTCTCTGTTAGTGGTGGCTGGTGCTCAAATTTTATTTGGGGGGGTTACAAACTAAAAAATACTGAATAAAACACCATCAATTGCAGCCTCACTCTGCCATTAAATGCACACACTGTGGCCCATTAATTGCAGCCTCATTGTGGCCATCAAATGCAGCCAATGTTACCCCCCATTAGCATTTAACCAGCAGCCCCCCCCCGGCTCGCTGTCTGACCAACACTTACCCCATCTTGGTGGTGGGTCAGGTAGCAGGTGACGGTGGTAAGCTGTGGGATGGGCAGCGTCTCCTGTGTTCTCTATGCTTCCTCCATGCTTTTCCTCCTGCTAGACATCCAATAGGAGAGCCTGTCCTTTCAGCCAATCAGGTGATGGGTATCAGACCCGCTCTTCCTGATTGGCGGAGAGGCGGTTCAGTGTTACAAAAGCAAATAATAATTTGATTTTCTAACACACCTGGGTGCGCTCTGAGTCCATCATATCTTGAAGCTTGTTAGAGCCTATGGCTTCAATCAGGTGCTTAAAAAAACACCCCTGCTGCTTCAGGCACCCAGCATCCTAAAAGAAACCGGAATAGGGGATGGCTGCAGCGGTCATGAATAGATTTATGCTGTGCATGAATCTATCCATTGAGCATATAGGGAGTGGCCTGGACAAGGGGGTGGCGCCCCTAATGGACAGGCCGCCCCTGCTTTTTCTGTAGGGAAATGTGGAGTGGGGTCTCTGTGCAGGGAAATGTGGAGCGGGGTCTCTGTGTCTGTGCAGGGAAATGTGGAGCTGTGTCTCTCTCTGTGCAGGGAAATGTGGAACGGGGTCTCTCTTTGTGCAAGGAAATGTAAAATTGGAGCCTGCATGATGGAAGGGAACTGTCACTGACAGTGCCAGAAATCAGTTACGCTGCCTGAGGTGAGGTTGGGAGAAGTGAATGAATTAGAACATATATGTGTCATGGGAGCATGAGTCGGCAACAGAGGAGGAGATCACATCTCAGCCGGGGTTCATGCTGGGAGTTGTAGTCCTTAACTTTTGGGGATGTGAACCCCTCAGAGCTCAGTCAGGATGTGTCTCACACACCACAGCCCGCCACCCCCCCAAATAGTGAAAGACTACAGGTCCCACTGTCCCAGCTTAAACCCCTAGTGAAGGACTACAGGGCACAACATGAACCTGTGGTATCTAAGGGGACACATCCTTAGGTCTCAGGGGTTCATGCTGGGACTTGTAGTTCGTCAGTAGTTGGGGGGGTCACATCCTTAGAGCTCAGGCATTAATGCTTGGACTTGTAGTCCTTCACTAGTTGCAAAATGGGGGGGAGGCAGGTCTTCAGCTGAGGGATTCTTACAGGGACTTGCTTGCCACATTGTCCTCTCTGCTGCCCCCCACCTTTGTGATCATCAAAAACCTTAGACAATGTTTTCACGGTCCATCATTTTGCCTTCACCGGGTCTATGGGCCACTTGACTGGACTTGCCCCCCAGGCCTAATGCTGCCAGTCCTCCCTGCATACGTCCTATGTCCACAACATGTTAATTATGCTAAATAGCAAGAAAAGTGCCTAAATACACATTTACCAACCAGGGTGTCTGCAGCTGTACAGGCATGCTGGGAGTTGTAGTTTAGCAACAGCTGGAGCCACACTTTTTGGGAAATACTAATATCTGATCTTAAATTGTAACTTTTAAAATAGTCTAAAATGCAGTTACAGGTAAATGAAATAACACTATAACAGTGGTGAAATTACTCACATTGATCAACAGGTTTTCCTCACTGGGTGTAAAATTACTTTGCACCATCTTTGCTTCGCAGGGGCAGCACAGTAAAGCGATCCAGAAATAGACTGGCAAAACTCCAGGAAATGTGCTCCGTTATCGCGTGTTGATCGCGTGCATGCGCATGCGCGATGACGAGAATTTCGCAATTACATTTCGCAATTGTTTCGCAATAGCGTTAGCGAAATTTCGCAATGTTGTTATTTTGATAAAATATCACGAATATTCGGTTTTAGCGAATATTTCTCGAATATTCTCCAATATATTCGGAATATATCGCGAAATCGAATATGGCGTATTCCGCTCAACACTAATGTGCAGTACATGTGTCCATGTTCCTCACAATATCCTGGGAAGGTGTTGTGGATGACCGCAGATTGACATACACTGCCATAAGCTCTGATTCAGATTCTTCTATCGTCTCTACCAGATCCCTCAAGTTTTCTTTTATACTATCTTGCTGTAGCTTTCTACGAACATCTTTAATGTATAATTTCCATTTATCATACATTCTGGTGAACCTTTTTCCTTTTAATGCTGCTTCTTGCTCCAAATTTTCCTGAATTTTTGGGGTCAGTTTTCTGATGCGTGAGTGTCTTAGCTCATTTGTTTGGGGCAAGGCTAATGCTGCATCAGACTCTTCTACCTCAAACAGGTTCACTTGCTTTTCACCCTCTATCCTATCTATCTTTGTATCCTCTAACAGTGGCATGGTAATACTAGCCTTAGACATTTTACTTTAAATGCTATAAGAATAAATGCAGGCAATAAATGACTTTCACTTTAAATGCAATAGCAAAAGATGCAGGCAATAAATGACTTTCACTTTAAATGCAATAGCAAAAGATGTAGGCAATAAATGACTTTCACTTTATATGCAATAGCAAAAGATGCAGGCAATAAAATGACTTTCACTTTAAATACTTTAGAGTCCGTATACTACAAACTGTCCTTTCGTTTCACTTTACAGTCTTTTATTCCTGAACACGAAAATGTCTCTTTATGCCAAAGCCTATGTGCAATGATAAGTAATAAAAGGAAAGCTCTGACCTTATTTCTGAAGAGGAGGATACTGTGATCTGTAGGTTGCTGGAACAAATGTCAGTCTTAGAGGAGACTTGTCTTTTCTTGATGCGAAGCTTGCGCTGGCTTGCGATGCTTTGCGATGCTCTGCGATGAGCTGCGATGCTCTGCGATGAGTTGGCTTGCGATGCTTTGCGATGCTCTGCGATGAGCTGCGATGCTCTGCGATGAGTTGCGATGCTTTGCGATGAGCTGCGATGTTCTGCGATGCTTTGCGATGAGCTGTGATGCTCTGCGATGCTTTGCGATGCTTTGCGATGAGCTGTGATGACTTTGCGATGCTTTGCAATGAGCTGCGATGCTCTGCGATGACTTTAGGCCTAGTGGCTGCAGTACGTGGCCTCTTCGTGGATGGCGGTGCAGGCACTCTAGGTCTGGACTTTGGTCTCCAACCATGCATCTTTTTCTCTCTCTAGAGGTCGCAAGAGGGTTGGGACTTTTCCGTGACTTTGCCGTTTTGCCACTTTAAGAGTCGGCTGCAGTTTGAGTAAACACGCTTTTATGGCCTCTATGGTAGCTACGCTGAGGTGTCTTTACTTTTTCACTCAGGGATCGGTTGCTGCGCGGCGGTATATGCTGGCGCTCCGCTGCTCAAATGCGCTCTTTACTGTGCAAGTTGAGGAGCGCTATCGCTTTTCCCTCAAAGGGAATAATTAGTTCCACTGTGGAAGGCACAGCACTATGAAGTGCCTCATGCACTGTGGCATTAGAAGAATTGTGATATCTCTGTCTTTTCAGTCCAACAAGTCCACTGTCTATTACTCTGAAATTCCTCTAGCGTCGTTCTATGGAAGCAGTAGGTTTAAAGAGCACACCAAATGCTTAAAATAACTTCTTTAATAACTTCACTTTTCTTTATATAAAATACTTCTGCTTTGCAGCAGACAGTCCATGTACAAAACACGTGATGAATAAGTATAACAGAAAATGGTGGTTCAAATATTCAGTCTTGTCATTTAACATAAGATGGTGGATATCGTTCTTTCTTCAGTATTTACTCTCTCTCTCTCTTTGTAAGTTATTAAAGCATTCTCTGATTTCTCTGAAAGGTATAACTGTGGTTTGAAGGTATGAAGGTTTGATATGGTTTGGGTTTGATGAGTGATGAGTGATTCAGGTTTGGTGGAACTATAAGTGAACACACAGCTAAATCAGTATACAGCTCTAATCACACTATTTACAATAAGAACATATATATAACTGTACAATTACCTACTTTTGCCCTGGCTTCCATAAGAACTGCTCTGTATGTCTCTGTGTGTCTGCTCTCTGTCCTCTGTGGTGGAATGAACTAATTTGCAGAGCACATGTACAGCATTAGGAACCTCCCAGACAGAGTGTTTGTAAAGCTGGCTGTGACTGGTCAAGACTCTGCTCAATGTGAGATTGGCTGTGATTGGGCCAAGGCTTCTGATGAGTCACAAAAGCTTAACTCTATGCTTTCTGGTATTAATTAAACTGTGAATAACTTTGCTTACCTCCTGCCCCATACAAACAAATTACTCTTAAAGGCATATTTTTTCTTTTGCTTCTGTGAACACAACATACAACTGTTATATAACATCCAAACACAAAATCACAGTGAATATCTCTGCCTTTGTCTCTCACATATAAAAATGTGCTCTACATTAGGTTCTTAGCAGGTTTAGCTGTATATACATGTAAGTTATATTAGCTACCTAGGACAGGTTCTAGCTGGCCAGCTACAATTGGTACTGATGTGTTACACTTGGAATAATGGACTGGGCAGTTGAGGCAGAACAAAGGGAGGAAGAGGAGGACTCTCCATTGAAATGAATTAAAAAGCGCTGTAAAAACACCTTACCCTTTCACACTGAGGCACTGCAAAAACGCCCTAAAACGTTAGGGTCTTAGCGGAGCTTTACCAGCACATTGGGATTGCAGGTGAGGCTTTGTTTGAATAATGCTGTAATAACGCTCAAAATATGCTTGAATAGAGCTTGAAAAACGCCCCAGTGAGAAAGGGGTCTAAGTGAGAGGAAATCTACCCCTAGGAAAGGGAAATTCTTTCATGTAAGAGTTAATATGGGGAAAATGTGTCTCCTCTCCACTCATGCTTTATCACCAATCCTTGTTTCACTAAATACCCCAATTTTTCAAAAACCAACCAAACGACGTAAAAATCGACGGCGTCATTCCCTGGTCCATACCTTTGCATGGGTTGCGCCTCCTATATGAGGAATAACTTTACGCCAGACATAACTCTTAGGCAAATCGCTTAAAACATGCACCGGGCGCAAGTACGTTCGTGAATCGGCGTATCTTACTCATTTGCATATTTAACATGGGTACGCCGAATGCGTCCAGCTTAACAATGCGCCCACGATATGCCGGCGTAGACAAGTTACGTCGGGCGGCTGAAGCCACATTTTTCTACGTATCTAGCTTGGGGAATCGGCGCAGAGATACAATGGTGCACATTTGTACTTATGACAGCGTATCTATAGATACGTCGGCGTAAGTCCTACGTGAATCTGGGCCATTGCATACTTTAAGCCGGAATACCCAGACGAAGAGCAATGCTTACATGATGGGCCCATGGCTCCCAGATAGTTTCAAACCGGACCTTAGAGTTGGCAGCTAAAAAAAGAGTCTATGGGCTAATTCCAGGCCTTAGCTAACGTTGATTTGGCACCTAACAAAATTAAGTTTGTGTGAATTATTGAGTCTTGGGAATGTAGGCGTTAAGGAGGGCTACATCAGGCGTCCTAGGGACCTGTAGGCCTGTTACTTTATAGATTAGATTAAATACTCTTTTTCAGAAGGGCCTTATTCTGGGGCATTCCCACCAGATGTGAGCCATATATCCTACTATTTTGCATCCTCTAAAGCAGAGTGGGTTTGCGGATGGATACATGAGTGATAATTTGGCGGGGGTGAGAAACCATCTTGTCAGCACTTTGAGGTTGGCTTCTATTAGGGAGATATTTTGGATTCCTTTGTATGCTCTCGAGAAGGCTGAGGACCAGAACTCCAAATCACACTGTATCTGAAAATCATTTTCCCAAGCAGACATAAAAGTGGCCTTGCAGCCTTGTTGGGCTAGTGATTGATATATGACAGAGATTCCACCCCTCTGTTCTTCCGCCCTTCCGCACCATAGCTCATAAGCCGTGAAGTGCGAGGGAATGGGTTTTCCCTTCCAGATTTTATGGAGAAAGTGACAAAACCTAAAAAGTTCTGATGTCGGGAACTTAACCACTTCACGACCGCCGCATGTACATATACGTTGGCAGAATGGCACATACAGAGAGATGGACTTACCTTTACGTCCCGGCCTAGACGTGGGTCGGGGGTCCAATCGGGATCCCTTTCTCCCCCTATTGCCAGTGTCACTAAGCGATCGTTTTTCTGATCGCTGTATTAGTGTCACTGTTGCCGCTAGGTAGCTAGTTTTTTTTTATTGCGATTTTGTGGCTGAATACATTTTGGCCTAAATATTTGACTAAAATTTAGTTTATTCGATTTTTCTTATAACAAAAAGTAGAAAATATCATTTTTTTTTTTAAAAATCAGTCTTTTTCCGTTTATATCGCAAAAAATAAAAATCGCAGAGGCAATCAAATACCATCAAAAGAAAGCTCTATTTATAGGAAGAAAAGGACGCAAATTTTGTTTGGGAGCCTCGTCGCACCACCGCGCAATTGTCTGTTAAAGAGACGCAGTGCCGAATTGTAAAAACACCTTTGGGCATTTAGCAGCATATTGGTCCGGGGCTTAAGTGGTTAAGTTGTAGCTCGCAATATTTAAGTCATAGGTCCCGAAGCTAAAAAAAAATGTCCAATCCGGTACAGCCCCTTGTCCAGCCACCACTTGAAGGAATTGATATCCTGGCCCGGGATAAAGTCTGGATTGTTGAATATGTGGGCAAGGGGTCTACATTCTGAGGTCATTCCGAGGTCAGGGAGGTATCAGATTTTCCAAAGGGAAAGGGATTGCGATAAGATAAGGGAGAGAATGGGGGGTCGATCTCTAGAGGGAATCCAAAGTAAGAAATCGAATGCGTATGAAGGGTCGCTTGTCTCTCTATCTAAATCCAGTCTGGTTTTTCAAATTTGGAATAGACCGCGGAGAGCTGAGACAGTCACGCAGCCTGAAAATACCAGAACATTCTTGGCAGGTCCAGTCCCCGATCTTTTTAGGCCTAAAGATGTCCTGTCCCACCCCAAACGAACTGGTTCACTTTCCTCTGTAGAGATTGCAGGTGGTCTTTCCTGATGTTAATTGGAATTGCTCTAAATAAATACAACAGGCGGGGGAGGAGGGTCATTTTAATAGAATGAATTCTACCAAGCCAGGATAGATCACCTTTTGACCAATTTTTCAGATCTGACTCGAGTTTCTTGTAGGAGGGGGGGGGGATTTACTGAGTATAATTGTTCTATTTTAGGCAAGAGATTAATCCCTAGGTATTCTAAATAGGTGTCCTTCCATTTAAAATCAAAGTTACTCCGTAATGCTGTGCCACTGTGCTTGGAGGTAAAGAGATATTAAGAGCATGGGATTTCGCATAATTTACTTTAAGACCAGAAGATTTAGAAAAATCTTTAAGTGTTTTGCAGAGGTTGGGGAGAGAAGTGATGGGGGGGGGGGGTTATAAAAAGCAGCATATCGTCTGCAAATAAACCACATTTATGGGTCTGGGTTCCACAAGTGACACCCTGAATGTTGGAATTGGAGCGAATAGCAATCGCCAGCTTCTCAATGGCGATGGCAAAACTCAAGGGGGAGAGGGGGCATCCCTGTCTAGTCCCCCTGGAGATATTGAATGATGAGGAATAATGTCCTTGAAGGCAAATCATAGCTCTCGGTGTAGAGTAGACGGAATGAAGAACTCCTAGAAATTTTTGACCAAACCCCCATTGTTTCATGAGAGAAAACAAGTAGGGCCATTCTATGGAGTCAAATGCCTTATGCAAGTCAAGAGATAAAAGCATTCCTTCTTGTTTGGGGCCACCGTCCCAATTTGACTGCAAAAGGGAGACAACATGAATGACCTTTCTTATTTGGTCTGGTCCCTGACGCCCTGGAATGAACCCCGATTTGGTCCTTATGAATGTATCTACCTATGAAGGAGGCCAGGCGGTTCGCTAAAATTTTTGTTAGGATCTTTAAATTGTTATTAATAAGGGAAATGGGCCTGTAGTTCTCCACCTCCTCCGGGTTCTTATTGGGTTTGGGAATTACTGTAATATAGGGATGTTGAGATGAGGATCTAGAGGAGCTCCTTTGGCTTTCTTATTGAATTTTTTTGCCATATGAGGCACTAGAGTTTCTGAAAAAGCTTTGTAATATGGCGCTAAGAGGCCATCCGGTCCAGGAGCTGAATCTGTCTTTAGGTTCTTTTTTTTTTTTTTTTATTACCACGTCAGCTTTAACTGAGAAACTGGAGAGCAGCTCATAGGTCTATGCTTCTTTAGTCTCCAAAATAGTTTTGCATCATCTGTGGTATCTACTGCGTCTCTTTTTTTTTTATTTTTTATTATTATTTATATTTATATAAAAAAAAATTGTACCATATCATTTATAATATAAAGCAATGAGTAGATTTTTATACTATCCAGTCCTTTTCTCGATTTCGCCCCCCCCTCCCAACCCCTCCGACCCCCGGCAGGAAGCCCGATTGGGTAAACTCTCTTAATACAGTTATTCAGATTTTTGTTTGCTATTTCCAATAGCTGTCTAACGTCTGATTTTCCACATAACTCCACGACTTTTTATATACTTTCCATTCTTTCCATTTTTCCTTAAAATCCAAATTTTTCTGGTTTTCCCCCTCCACCATCTCTCTCAGTTCTTCCATTTTGTAGGTCTCCTCAACCATGTTAATCCATTCCCACATCATTGGGGCCTCTACTTCCTGCCAGTTCTTAGGTATAAGCCTTTTTGCCGCGTTGAGGAGGTGGGGTAAAATAGATTTTTTATACCTTGTTATCCCCACTTGCCCACCGTGGAATAGGACCACCCACGGGTCATTTTTTATTTCTTTCCCCGTGATCTCTTTTATTTGCTCTAAGATCTGTTGCCAAAACTTTTTAATTTTTGGGCATAGCCACCACAAATGTGCCATATTTCCTTTTTCCAGGCATCCCCGCCAGCAATTACCCAATTCTCCTACGCTGAATCTGCTAACTTTATCAGGCGTGGCATACCAACCCGAGATACATTTGTAATTTGACTCTGCGGTTTTTATGTCGATGGCCGAAGAATGGGTCAGTTTCATTATCTTTTCTAAAGTGTTATCTCCCCTTAGTGATCCCAATTCCTTTTCCCATTTCTGGATGAAGGGCGGCTCCACCAGCGCGTCCACTTTTACCAGTATTTTATAGAGTTCTGACACCGTGCCTTTTGCTTTTGCTTTTTTGCACAGTTTTTCCAACGGGGTGAGCTCTGCGCTCGACCGTAACGGGTGTGGAAGATTTTGCACAAAGTGGCATAGCTGGGTATATCGCCACTCATCCAGAATCCAGATTTCTGACCTATGTTTCAATTCCTCAAACCCCATAATTTTACCATCTTTTATTATTTCGCCTAAATATATTTTATCTATTTTCATCCAATTCCCCCCTATTTTTTCTTCCCCCGGTGCAAAGTATGGATTTTTTTTCAAATTGATGAGGGGTGAATTGTGACCCCCTACTATTTTTTTGTGAAGTCTGTCCCATAATCTAAATGTGTCAAGTGTTAAATCAAAAGTTTTTTTATTAAGTGCTCTAGATTTTGCGGGGATCCATATCATAGTGCTCAAATGTGCTTTAGCTTGTGCGTTTTCTATTTGTACCCATCTTTTTTCCCGTCGGTCTCTGGCCCATTCTACTACCCGCGACAATATTGCCGCTTTATGATAATCTCTTATATCCGGAACAGCTAATCCTCCCCTAAGTTTTTCCTGTTTTAAAATTGCTAGTGAGATCCTGTGTTTTTTATTTTTCCATATGAAGTTCAATAGTATTGAATTCAATGTCTTCAAAATTTTTTGGGGTAGTGCTATCGGCATCATTTGAAATTTATAGAGGATCTTGGGGACCAAGAACATCTTTACGGTATTGATACGTCCTATCCAGGAGATTGGTTTGTTTATTATTCTTTTAATATCAGCTTTGATCTCATTTAACAGGGATATATAGTTTATTTTATAGCTTTCCTTATCGGACTTTGTTAAATTGATACCTAGATATTTAAGCTCTGTGATCCAAGGGTATGGACATCTCCTCCTAATAATTTTCTCTTCATTTTTATTAAGGTTTATATTCAAAATTTCCGTTTTTGATTCATTTATTTTAAAGTTTGAGATGTAGCCGAACTGTTGGAAAACCTTAGTTAGGGCGGGGATCGTTGTCTGCGGGTTGGTAATATAAAATAAAATATCATCGGCAAACGCCGATAACTTGTGTTCCTCATCTCCTACCTTTATCCCACTGATTTCGGGGTTATTCCGAATCGCAGAGAGCAACGGCTCCAAGGACAGGACGAAGAGTAGAAGTGACAAAGGGCATCCCTGGCGCGTCCCGTTTTTCATTTCAAAGGAGGCAGACAGGGTGCCATTGATTTCTGTCCCCGAAGCCCATCGCCTCTAGTGTTTTAAACATAAGATCCCAATCTACCCTGTCGAAGGCCTTTTCGGCATCTACCGACATAAGAATACCTGGGACCTTATCTATTTTTAACTTCTGGGTTAAGAGTAATACTCTTATTCCATTATCTTTACTCTCTCTGTCTAGAATGAACCCGGTCTGATCTGGGTGGACCAGAAAGGACATTACTTTTTTTAGACGCTCTGCTAAAAATTTTGCGAAGATTTTTGTGTCTGCGTTCAGCAGCGATATTGGTCTATATCCTGAACATAGCGAGCTGTCCTTACCTTCTTTTAATATGATAGTAATCGAAGCAGCTAAGGCTTCTTTACTTATTTCATACTCTATACCCAGCCCATTATAGTATTTACATATCAAGATATCAAGATGTTACTGAATTTTTTTAAATACAGGGCCGTAAAGCCATCTGGTCCTGGGCTTTTCCCCCCCTTTGTATAAATTAAAGCTTCTTTGATTTCAGCTTCTGAAATTGGTTTGTCTATATTAAGTCGGTCTAATTCATCAATCTTAGGTATCCCTGATTTGGAAATAAAGTCGCAGATTTTAGTCTTTTTCTCTACATTTTGGTGTCCTCCCTGATCAATCGAGTAAAACTCTTGATAATACTCCTTGAAGGTCGCCGCTATTTCATTGGTGGTGTAGGCCAGATCTCTGTTTTTTTTCCTAATCTTCTCAATATAATTTCTAGATTGCTTTTTTCTAACCATTTTCGCTAAATGTCTGCTAGGTTTGTTTCCCCATATGTATCTGTCCTTTGCTAAACTGTTAGTTTTTTTTTTCGATATTAGTTCCAGGGCCTCTCTACTCTATTCCACTCTTTTTAACATTAATTTGTGGTAGACTTCTGGCGTTCTCACCCTTTTATGTGCTTGTTCCAAGTAAACTATTTCTCTCCCTAGAGATATATACCTCCTTCTTTCCTATTTTTTTTTCCTAGCCCCCTCAGCAATTAGTATTCCTCGGATATAGGCTATGTGCGCTTCCCACAAGGTAGCGCCTGAAATTTCCCCGTTGTCATTGGTTGAGAAAAAGTGATTAAGTTCTTGTTCCACCCTTTTCGCCCCTTCCTCATCTCTTATCAAATTTTCATTTAGTCGCCAATTAGGTGTCTGGTTTTGGTTTGGAAGGATTTCAATTGTCATGGTTATTGGGGCATGATCCGAGAGGGTCATTATTTCAATTTTGGCTTCCACCACTTTATCCAGGAGTCTGTGGTCTGCTAGGATGTAATCTATTCTAGAGTAGGTCCCGTGTACAGGGGAGAAAAAGGTGTAGTCCTGGAGCCTTGGGTGTAGCATCCTCCATACATCTACCAACTGGCTATCGTGTAATTTCCGTTTAAGTTTTTGTAACCACAAAGAATTCTTCCCCTGCACACGAGACGTACTATCTACTCCCGGATTTATACCAAAATTAAAATCTCCCATCACTATCGTATGACCCTCGGAAAATCCATTAAGTTTTGTCAGGATCCTATTGAGGTATTTTACAGGTCTTATATACGGGGCATAAATATTAGCCAACGTATAGGTGGTGCTACCGATTTTGCCCTTTAGAAATAGAAATCTTCCTTCGGGGTCTGTTATTCTATCCTCCACTGTAAATCTCATATCCCTGGCAAACCCTATTGCTACCCCTCGGCCCGTTTTGAGATGGAGTCCCCGTAATACCATACTGGGTAGCTAGTGGATCCTAGTTTTATATTTGAGTCCAAGGACAGATGTGTCTCTTGCAGGGAGACTACGTCGGCTCTGTGTTGTCTAATTTCTTCCATCACCCTATGTCTTTTAGTCGCAGCATTTAACCCTTTGACATTATAAGACAGAAATTTAATTACTGTCATCTCTTTCTTTTTCTACAGCGGTAAAATCCCATCCACCTCCTGCCAGGAGTTCCCTTCCCTCCCCCACCCCCTCTCCCTCTCTCCTCCCCCCTCCCCCCAACCCCCCCCCCCTGGGCCCGTAACTCATAAGGGCCTCTGAACCATGGATCCCTCATTTCACCCCTTCCCACGGTTCTTTTGTTTAAGGTGGGTCTAGCCCCGCCATAACCCCACCCCATCCACCGGTGGGGGACCGGGGGACGGGGGGGGGGAGCTCTCGATGGGGAGCCAGAGGAAGATACAACCCCTTCCACCACACCCCCCCTCCCCCCCCAGACCCCGCCCAGCATCATTATCTTTAGGTTATGCATCTTATATTGTTGCTTAGTCTACCCATCCTGGCAATTCAGGCACAGGGATGCCCAGCTTGTTGCAAAAGGTATCTAATTCCTCCGGGAATGTTAGCTTAGCCGAGATGCCCTCTTTCTGCCCAATAAGGCATGCTGGGAAGCCCCATTGATATTTAATGTCATGTTGACGGAGCTGATCCAACAATGGTTTGAGCAATCTCCTCCTTGCCAGTGTATCCCAGGCCAGATCGGTGAATATCTGGTATCTCTACTCCTTGAAAACTTAGGGGGGTCCTCCTTCTAAGTAGAGCCCAAATTTCCGCTTTTTCTTCATAATTTCTAAACCTTACAATAATATCTCTGGGCCACTCCCTCTCTCTGTTCTTTAGTTGTTCTACCCGATGGACTCTCTCTATTTTAAGGGGTTTTTCAGGGCTTTTTGCCAGGATGGGCAGAAAGAGGTCATTCATGATTTTTCTTAAGTCCTCCCCTTTTTCTTCCTTAATTGAGCGGATCCTTAAATTTTGTCTCCTGTTTCTGTTCTCCTGGTCTTCAAGCCGGTACTGTAATAGTCTCTGATTTTGTTTCATTGACCGGTGTTGATCTTTTAATTGATTGATTTCCAGGGTTTGTTGTTCATTTTTAGTCTCCATCTCTTCCACCCGAGTTAAGAGGTGGCTTATCTCCTGTCTCAGGGTACTAATTTCCTGCCTGATTTCTTGTCTGATAGCCTCTTCCAATTTCTTTAGCATGATGTTCATATCGCTCTTTGTAAGTAATTGGGCTTCTGCTCTTACTTCCTCAAGGTGGCTTGCATCCTGCTCCCCCTCTGTTGATGTATCAGTGTTTATACTGTTTAATCCTCCGCCTCCTCTTTTAGTCTCCCCTTTTTTTTCAATCTTTTTTTCCGTCTTTTTTGAGACATTAGGGCTTTTGGTGTTTCCTTCTTGAGTCATAGATTGTCTGATCGTGCTGGTAGTTGTATTTTCCTTGGGTATCTTTGGGGTGGTACCCCTTGTTGTTTTGCTCATATTATATTTCTTCGCGGTCCTGATTCTTCTCCCCAGTTTTTGAAATAGTATGGGAGCTTTCCTGGTTTATAGGGTTTGTTTACAGGGTTGGGTTGGTCCCCCGATTTCACACGATTTCACGTGTTGTCCCTATACTTCTTGACCTGCACCCTTTCTCTCCTACCGGTTAGTCCTAAGGTAGGGGGTCCCAGCGGGATCTCTTCTCCCCTATTACCGTCTCTCTCTCCCCTGCTTAACCCACAGAGAGGGGAGGAGAGGGCCCGGGGGACACCTGTCTTGAAGATTTGTTTCTTATCTTATGCCCTTGGCACTTACCCTTGGCACTTACAGTATAAGCATCTCAGTAGGGCTTGGGCCTCGTAATGTCAATATGTCAATTATGAGTCAGTTATATGTCTTATCGCAGTCTACACCTCCTATATAGAGACGGGGGGGCTGCGCCCAGCACCACAGGTAAGTAAAGTGCGCAGGGCCTTTTTGCCACTGCTTATTTGTTCTTATTGTTTATTTTTATTTGTCAATTTGGGCACTGCGGGTTCGCCTTAAGCATATTTTAACATACCGAATGCGCTGCCGTATCATACCTAGGATTATGTTTCCACACCTGCGGACATCAATAATAAAAAAGCCCAAATTCTTCTATGCAATAAATAATAAAATTATGTTTGAAATCTGCAAGAGTATTCCACATGTATTTTTAGACCTGGTAGCCTTCTCTCTCCCTCCCTCCTTCCTCCACCTCTTTACCATATAAACAAGGAGAGGACCAGAGAGCAGAAAGAAAAACAGAAACAAGAGCAAACCAAATTCCAACGTGCTGCCCACTCTGCCCAGTCCTGATGACAATCAATCCCGGTTCATGTTGTAGATGTTTACATTCACAGTGAGAGAGTCATAAAGTCTGTTTTACCTGGATCCGCCTGGGGTCTGGGGTTCGGTATGGGGGGGGGGGATTCCCAATTTCACCTAACCGCTACTCGCCATGTCTGCCTCTCTGCTCCACCGCAGTTCTCAAGTGTCAGCTGCTGTACTGAAGAGGGAGAGGATTTTACCGCTATGGCTGCTATGGCACGGCGACCAGGTCAGCGGGGGTGAGCGGGAACGAGCAGGAGACGGGGGACGCTCGGCCTCAGCGTGGTCCGTATTGTTGCAGTGTCACGCGGCGTCCATCCGTCGGATAGTTCTTCCGGGTCGCATCGTCCCCTTCCTCCTCCTCCGGCTCCCAGCTTGGGCTCCTCCCTACCCTCTGCGTGTGCGTGCTACGTGCACCGCATCAACGTGACCATCGGCAAATGTCTTTAGGTTCTTTATGACCTCCACTATCTCCTCAACCGAAAAGTCCGCTTCTAGGATGTCTTTATGTTTAGTTGCGAGTACTGGATAGGGACGGTCCCGGAGGAAGATAAAAACCCCCAGGCCCCGTCTATGTGTGGCGAGCTGTTGAGTTTAGAATAGAACTCTTGGAAAGCCTTAAGGATCCTATTGGGGTTGGCTGAGAGGGTCTGGCCCGTAACCCTGATTTTGGGAAAAGGATGAGATCAGATTCGTGGGGTTAACTTGGACGTCAACATGGAACCAATTTTGTCCTTTTGGCAGTAGAATTTAGCACTGCTCCAGCGGATGTCCTTTTTCGCTTTTGCAGTCAGAACTAGGTTGAGTTCCAACCTGGTGGCATCTAATTGATCTGCTAAATCTTTGGAAGGGGACTTCTTGTGTTGGGATTTCAGTGTTGTGAATTTATTTTCTAGTTTTTTGATATCTAGTAACCTCTCCTTTTTAAGACGCGTTGCAATGCCGATTATTTTACCTCTATTTGCTACTTTATGGGCTGCCCAGAGAACCTCTGGAGAAACATTCTCTACATTTTTAAGAAGGAAATATTTCTTTAGGGAGTTCTCTATGTCCTTGAAAATGGCAGGGTCACTTAGGATAGATTCATTGAGACGCCAATGAGTCCCTGATGTCTTGGTAAGGGAGTTTAGCAGTGATAGGCAGACGATAGAGTGGTCTGACCAGGTAGTGTCAATAATGGTTGCTTTGTTAGCAAAGGAGGTAAGGTTTGGGGGAACCAGGATGTGATAAATCCTGGCATAAGACTGGTGGGGGGAGGAGTAGTGGGTATAATCCCTTTTTCTCGGGTTCAGCTCTCTCCAAATATCGACCAAACTGTGTGCATGGAAGGTACGGGCTATATTTAAACTGGCCCTAGTGGGATGCATCAGTTGAGACTTAAGAGGTCTAGACTTGTTAAATCCCTGATCAAAGGCGACATTTGAGTCTCCACCAAAGATAACACTGCCCTCAATAAGAGGGAGCAGGGTTTTAAGGAGAACTTGGAAAAAATTAGCTTGGCCTTTATTGGGTGCATAAAAAGAAACAAAAGAATATAATATAAATTGCCCTCGATCAAGCCCTTGACAAGAATATATGTGCCCTTCGGGTCCCTGTGTGTGGCGGTATGGATTTGCAATTTTTGGAGAAAATGACCGCCACCACCTTAGTCTTATTTTCTGCATTCACTGTGAGGAAGGTTGGATAATGTGAGTGGAGGAATTTTGGGCTGCATCGGACCAGAAAGTGAGTCTCCTGGAGCATGACAACATCAAATTTCAAAAAGCGATAGTGTTCAAACGCTATTCTCCTTTTTCTGGCGGAGTTCAGCCCCTGTGTGTTATGGGTGGCAATTCTAAGCACCCTACCCGAATGGTTTGGTTCAGACATTGAAGCAGGGGGGTGGAAAGCTGCTGTGACATACATCACTTACCCTTCGGTGTCTTCTCGCAACAGAATGCAGAAGCATGGGCTGGGACATTGTAGACCAGGTCCGGCTTCTTAGGTCTAAATACATTCTTCTGAGAAGAACCAAGGTTTCTGGTGAGGAAAAATCCAGCCAGGAACCTGAAAATAATTGTCGGAAACCTCTAAAAGAGGACCGACAACCCATCCCCAAAAGCGGTAACCCGCCTGTGTGGAAGGGGTGGAGGCGCAAGGGTGTCACCCCAGCCCTTTGCAAATGAACAAAATGGGTAAAATGGCACATCAAATAATAACCTGTGAAGAAAAACTAGTTAGATCAAAACATAAAACATTAACACGGTGAGGCTCCAGTGCGAAGAAGGACAAAAGAGATACAAGATAAAAAATAAAAATAAATATTCAAAATAAAATAAAAAATTTGGTGGGGATGGGGCGGTGGGGAACTTCTTTCCAGGATAGCCAGTAATGCCCTGAGATGACAGATTGAGATCCCAGAGGGCAAAAGGGTGTCTATCAGGAATGCCCTAGAAGGCTATCTCGGAGTTCTCTGCGTAGAGGGATGGGTTTAAACAGACACCATCTAGCCTTTACTACCGTCCCCTCCAGTAAAGATCCAGGAAAGCCTTTGGAATCGTCTTGCACATTATGGGAGGGAAGCCCATACTAGCGACATTTAAATCCTGGGCTATACAAAAAAAACAGGAAGAACCAAAACTGACTTCTTCTTTGGTGGTGTAGAAGTGCGGCTTTACAATGATATCCCTCAGGGGAACCATCTTTTCTGGGCGGGCCCAGAGTTCTGTGAGCCCGGTTCAATTCTAGATGATGAGGCGAGATATTCGGAATGAGCTCTTTAATAAGGTCCTGCACTACCTCTGTGACGTCTGTGATGGTCTCAGGAAGGCCCCTGACCCTGAAATTGTACCTCCTGGACCTGTTCTCAAGGTCATCGATCCTGCAAACAGCCGTGTCTAACTGATCCTGGAGGGTCTGGATATGAGCTGCGTTTTGGTTAGTGCGAGATACAGTTATGTCCAGTTTGCTCTCTATTGCTTCCATTCTAGATCCGAGATTTGCAAAGTCAGACTTTATATCTCTTGTAATCTGAGCAGCTGTGTTAGCTAGGCCTCTTTCAAGTAGGGAAGACAGTTTAACAAAGAGATCTCCCTGTGGGGAGTACTAATCCTGATCATGCAGGCATGGTGAGGGTGTTGCCAGCTGGGAAGGAAAAGCAGGCCCTGCTGGAGATAGGGCATATTCCTCCATGGTGCAGCCTAAGAGGGATTTTGTGGAAGCCGGATTGG
The DNA here is from genome assembly GCA_029574335.1 of Rana kukunoris. Classification (NCBI taxonomy): domain Eukaryota; kingdom Metazoa; phylum Chordata; class Amphibia; order Anura; family Ranidae; genus Rana; species Rana kukunoris. The sequence continues at coordinate 90,128 of JAJQKJ010001936.1, read as the reverse complement.
GCGCCTGGGGGTGGTGTTGAGGGCCCTGTGTTACTTAGGAGTAGATGAGGATGGAAGGGGCTATCACTTGCCTGTGTTCCTGCTTTCTTTCCCCTGATGGCGCGTGTGGCTGTGTGGAGGTCGGAGCCACGGCCATCTTGGAGCTACCGTCCCCGCTGGATTTGTTAAATTCCGGCTCGAGATCACGTCCTACCGCCGGTCCAGACATCCAAAGGAGCGCCTGGCAGGTTCCCGGGGACGTAGGCAGAGGAGCTGGGCTTCTAGGAGCAGCACTGTGCCCGCTGAGATGATCGTAGGGCTGGGGTGATGCGTAGCTCCTGGCTTAAGCTGCCATTGCAGAGCTCCTGCGCATGCGCCACCAGGAAAAAGTCAAATTTTTACCTTTTGAGTTCAGGTTTAGTGACAGAAAATAATCGTATATATTCCTACAAATGAACTAACCCAAGGATTCCAAATCTTGGAAAATACTTTGGGCATCCTCTGGCCTCATACATCAATTCATATAATGGTACTGTGAGGCCACATAATAAGGAGACAACGAAGTGCCAATCCCCCCTCCAGAATAGGTAATTGTAGTGTGTTTTTTTGCAATCCTAGCTACCCCTCCCCCAAATAAACTTAATGAGGATAGAGTCTATTTCTTTGAATTAGCTTTTAGGGATATATATCAGGGAGTTACTTAGAATATATAGAAAACGTGTAAAAAATATAATTTTTAAATATTTTTTCTACCCAATAGTGTCAAAGAAAAACTGGCCCATGTGTTAAGTGTATTCCTCATTCTACCAATGTGCGGATCTAAATGAATTTTGATGTATGAAGACATTTGTTGCTGTATCACAATACCTAAGTAACGAAAGGCGTGGACAATCTGTAATGGACATGAGGGAGGCAGTAAAATTGAGGTGGATTGGTCTAACATAAATAGAAGGGATTTATTCCAGTTAACCTGGAAGCTGTGAAAGTGTCCAAAGTGCTAAATAATATCCAGCAAAGCAGGGAGTGACAGCTGGGGGTCTGCCAAATATATCAACCTGTCATCCGCATATAGAGATACTTTTTGTTCCAGGCCCCTAATCGTCAGTCCTACCACCACTCCAGTAGACCGAATCAGACACGCCAATAGTTCTATCGCCAGTGCGAACAGCAATGATGATAGTGGGCACCCCTGTCTGGTGCCTTGTCGTATCAAAAAGGGGTCAGATATAAATGTATTCACTCTCAAACTTGCTTTAGGTTTGTGGTACAATAGTTGAACCCATTTAATAAATGTGTTACCGAATCCAAATTTCGCCAGAACTTCCTGCAGATACGACTATTTGACTGAATCGAACGCCTTATAAGAATTCAGCGGTAAAATCGCTTTGGAGCCCATTAAGCCATGGTTAGTCTGCATATTGGTGAAAAATCTATGTAAATTGAAGTAGATCGTCCAGGGATGAATCCCATCTGATCCGCTCCAATAACAGTAGTAATGCCTGTATTCAGTCACTGGGCAAGCACTTTAGCCAAAATTTTGATATCCAAATTAATTAAAGAAATCAGTCGATATGATTCACAAAGAAGATGATCTTTGTGAGGTTTGGGGATGAGGACAATTAACGCCTCAGAGAGCGGAAACTGTCCTGTCTTTAGGGCATAGTTATATACGCTAAGTAGATGTGGAATCAGTAGTTCCCTGAAGTGCATGTACCATTCTATAGGGAATCCATCCAATCCTGGCGTCTTGTTTCTAGCAAATCGGTCATGAAATGGACATCGAGCAAGGAGGCCTGAGGTTCTAGCAATTTTGTGAGATATCATGCATATCATCTAATTCTACAATAGTGTAGTGGGCCCTAGCAGAATATAGTGTGGAGTAAAATGTAACAAATGCCTCCAATACCTCCCTTTTTTGTTCCACTATTCTACCCTTCAGGATCCTAACTCTGATAATGTTGCACGGCTGATTTTTGTCAACAAATTCGAAGAGTTGCTGATTTTGGTACAACAACTTTTTCTAGGTACGTTCCAGTAGTACCAGGTCCAATTCTCTGGTCAACAGACAGCGTGTGTCTTGGGAGTAGGGGATGCAGAGTAGGCAGCCTCCGCCACTCAAAGCTCCCCCTCTGTATCCACTAGTCTGGAATGAGACAGCTTACAGTAAGCCAGTAAGTCCCTGATCTGCAAGGGCCTGGGCCACTAGTCACAGGATCAGGAGGTCCCAGAGTGTCCACCCATCTTTCAGGTCTGTGAAAAAATAAGCTTTACAATGCAGGATATAGCATGCTATAAGGTAGTTGGAGGTCCTGCAGCCTCCTTTTAATGGCCAGAAAAGTAGCCCTCTGGGAAAATAGTGATCCCATTGCCATTAACCACTTAAGGACCGCCGCATGTACATTTACGTCAGCAGAATGGCACCGACAGGCACATCAACGTATATATACGTTGGTGCCTTGAGGTGGGTCGGGGGTCCGATCGGGACCCCCCCGGTACATGCGGCGGTCCCCGCGGCTGGACGAGCGATCCGGCAAGAGGGGGCGGCTATTCGTTTTTGTCCGCCCCCTCCGGATCGCTCTCAGCCAATGCGCGCGCCCCCCCGCCCTGTCACTTCCTCCTCCTGTGTAAACACAGGAAGGAGGAAGCGATGAGATCTCTCCCTCTGCGTTTTTTTCAACCACCGCTGAGGAGAGATCACATCACAAGTAAGTCTGCACTAACACTACACTGACACACAGACACACAGGCACATTTAACCCCCGCGATCAACCCCCCCCCCCTACCCCCTGTCACAGTGTCACTGAATGCAGTAATCATACATGTATGATTACTGTATTTAGTGTCAGTGTGACAGTTAGTGTGACAGGCAGTTAGTGTTAGGTCCTGGGTAGCCCCCGTACCCCCCCTAATAAAGTTTTAACCCCTTGATTACCACCCTAGTTAACCCTTTCACTCCCTATTGCCAGCATCACTAAGCGATCATTTTTCTGATCGCAGTATTAGTGTCGCTGTTCCCGCTAGGTAGCTAATTTTTTTTTATTGCGATTTTTTTTTACTAAAGACATGTGGCTAAATAAATTTTGGCCTAAATGTTTGACTAAAATTTTGTTTATTGATTTTTCTTATAACAAAAAGTAAAAAATATTGTTTTTTTTTTAAATGTCGCTCTATTTTTGTATATAGCGCAAAAAATCGCAGAGGCGATCAAATACCACCAAAAGAAAGCTCTATTTGTGGGAAGAAAAGGACGCAAATTTTGTTTGGGAGCCACGTTGCACGACCGCGCAATTGTCTGTTAAAGCGATGCAGTGCCGAACTGTGAAAACCCCTTGGGTCATTTAGCAGCGTATTGGTCCGGTCCTTAAGTGGTTAAAGGATATATGGCCCTTTACTCAAGCAGCCCTGAGAACCACTTCCCTGTCTCTGAAGTGCAGCAGTTTGATCAGCATGGCACGTGGCGGTGCTCCTGAAGGTAAAGGGCACAGGGGAACCCTCGCTAATGGAGAGAAGGTGAAGGCACCAAAGGTAGTTGTTAACCACCGCTCCTTGAAAAGCCTCAGGGGCTGTGCCCCTTGAACCCTCCGGAAATCCCAAGAAATGCAGATTATTATGCCTTTAGGAATCCTCCATATCCGTTAGCTTTTCAGTGGTGTAATCTTGGGTTTGAAGCAATTCCCTGACAGAGGCCTGTAGAGGATGGGTGTCATCTTGTAAATCTCTTATGTGTTGTTTTGCATTGCTCTGTGATGGAGATTATGTACATCTTGTTTCAGGAAGGATAGAGTCTATTTGAGTGGTAAGGGAAGCATGGCTGTGCTGAATAGCCAACAATCTGTGTCAGCATTATCAGTGCTGAGGGAGAGGGGAGCTGTGTCCCTAGGCTGAGAGAGCAATAGGAGGTCATCAGGGCTAATAGCAGGTGAGTTTTGTGATTCAACTTCCCCTGGGACACGCTGCGCCACTGCATAGGCGGAGGATGACTGGTTGTGTCCCCGTCCATGAGGCTGGCCCGTGCCATATTGCTGCAGCTGGCATGGAGAGAGCAGTGGCGGGAATTCTGCAATATCCTCCGCCGTATTTCACCATCTCCGCGTGGTCTCAGTGGCTCCAGGCGGCTGAGTTTGGCTGGAGGGTCCCTGCATGGGTGGATGGAGCTCAGACGAGCTGCTTCCTCACATCCCAGTAGTTGGCCACGCCCCTATTATTAATTAATTTGTTATTATTTCAGATTTTCGGGTTTTTGAATAATTAGATTTTCATTCTTTTGAAAAAAAATATCTCATTTTCGGATTTTCACATTTTTAACGGGATTCGTTAATTTGAATATTTCCAAGTTGTCGAAAACTCATTTGAAACAAAATGAATGTGTTAGTTTCCAAAGAAGTGAACCCACCAGAGTTGTGCAAAGGTTGTAAGATTTATGCAGGAGAAAGAAGTGGAAGTTGTCCCTGGATTTTTCTGTTACTGGTAAATTGGTATCCCAAAATCCCTAACCCCATCCAAGTTATCATCCCTTCAATAAAACAAAAACAAAGCTCAAGGACTGTTTTTTCTGTCTGGGTGCAAGTTGAAAATGCTAAGTGACTGGCTGTGCAGCAGTAGGGAACCCTGACATTTGTAACTGCTACAAGGGTGGTGCTACATGTGTAGGTTTGATTTGTTGCAAATGCAGAAATTTGGTTGAGAGATAATTAGAACTAGTTTTGCAGACAGACTGAAGAATTTGCTCAATAGATCTCCTCCCTTTGCTTACATTCTTAAAGTAAAGTTTAATATTCTCCTGCATGATAAATCATGTTCAATGCTACTAACTGACATTTTGCGCCACTGCCCAGTTCTCACTTACAGCTTTTGTCCCTACCGACAAATGTAAATAGAATGGTTCTCAATTATGCTGTCACTACTGTATGTTTATTAAAGTGTTGATCAAGAGCAAGCTTAAAGGGGTGTTCCAGCCCTAAGTTGTGTTTATTAAAAGTCAGCAGCTACAAAAAGTGTAGCTGCTGGCTTTTAATAAACACTCACTTACCTGCTCCTGCGTTCCAGCGACGCGCCGACCGGGGCTCCGCTCCTCTCCCCCCCTGCCCGGCCGGCGTCTCCATCCTGACTGTGGGCACCCAGCCGTGACAGCCTTCGGCTTCACGGCCGGGCACCCACTGCGCATGCGCGAGCCGTACTGCGCATGCGTGCGCGGCGCGGCTCGCCGCTGATTGGAGAGGCGATCGCATGGGACCTGTCAGTGTCCCATGTGATCGCCTACAGGGAGGGGCTGGTGTAGGCGATTAAGGCTTAATCGCCTAACCAGCCCCTCGGCGGAAGCAGGAAGTGGGACAGGAAGTCCCACTCCTACTGAAGCCCCCACTCCCCCCCCAAAAAAATTACATGCCAAATGTGGCATGTATGGGGGTGAGGAGTGGAGTAAGCAAAGGTCGTTTTTTTGGGTGGAACACCCCTTTAAGACTTTATTCAGAAAACAATAGTATTTCAGAGGTCAATGTCAATTAACAACTTGGCATCAAAGTACTGAATCAGAAACCAGGATGCAGAGTCCAAAACCCAGGCCAAGATCACAGTAGGTAGACAAAAATCCAGAGACTGGTCAGAGGTGAGCCAGGTTGAATATTGAAAGGCAAGCAGGTAAGGTATCGGATAAATCCTAAACTAGCTGAATACTACTTGGCAATGTTCCCATGTCAGAATCCAACTTAAGTATGCCGTTTGATGCCAATACCAGTGTCGAGTATGTATACCTACATGCATGTTAATATATTTTCACCTGTGTACTAACAAATGACTGGCAGTAACTGTATATTACAATATTTTCACAGTAGTAATCTAAGGCCTTGTACACACGAGGGAATAAATCCGCTGAACATGGTCCGACGGACCATTTCAGCCGAAAAATCTGCTCGTGTGTAGGGGCAAACGGACCGTTCTGTCTGGATTCCCCCGGCGGAAAAATTTCAAAGCATGCTTTGAAATTTTTCCGCCGGATAGCTGCCCGTCAGATATGTCCGCTGGTTAGTACGGCAAACCAGCGGACATATCTGCCCGCACATGCGTCGTATCCTGTGAATGGATCCGACGAATGCCCGCGGAAGTGTTTACTTCCTGGTGCGGTGACGTGGCAGTGACGTAGCGGTGACGTGGCGGCGTCAACGTCACCGCCGCGTCACCGCGCTGTCCGCCGTTTCCATCGGATACATCCCATCGTGTGTACAAGGCCTTAAATAAAAAGTCTTTCTAATTACACACTCAAATATTAATGCAATGTTATATTTATTTTTTTGGCAGGTCTTTGTGCAAGCATCACCCAAAATGTCCTGTATTTATGATGACTACAGATTTTTATGTAGTACAGAAGATGCATGGGGCATCGTTTTGGAAACTTTGGCTGCTGTTGGGATGGTTTTTACAAGTGCTTTATTGTTGGCACTTCTGATTATTGTGCCTCGCATTTGTGCTAATGCCAAAAGGGCAATTGTTCCTGTTCAGTTTATCTTCCTTCTGGGCACACTTGGAATCTTTGGTCTTACATTTGCCTTCATCATTAAATTGAATCAACAGACCTGTGTAACACGTTTTTTTCTTTTTGGAGTCTTGTTTGCCATCTGCTTTTCATGCCTCTTGGTTCATGCCATCAAGCTCCTAAGAATGGTCAGAGGTGGACTGAGTATGTCATGGTGGCTGATGCTACTTACAATTACTGCCCTATCCCTCGTGCAAATAATAATAGCCATTTTGTATGTTGCACTTTATCTGGCAAGGAATATGTCAGAATGTGAGGTTAACAAAGCAGATAAAAATGCACGCAAGCTTGATTTTGTGCTCATACTGATATATGTTTTGTTGCTTATGGCCATTACTTTTCTAGTCTCAATGATTAGTATGTGTGGATCCTGCAAATATTTGAAGAGACAATGTGCACATATTTATGTAACCATATTTTTCTCTATTGGCATTTGGGTAACATGGATTGTTATGTTGCTCAGAGGTAACAAATCCCTAGATAATAGTAATCAGTGGGATGACGCAGTGAGAGCCATTGCTTTGGTGGCCAACGGTTGGGTTTTCCTTATATTTTACATGGTTCCAGAACTTTGCTTGATGACAGTCAGGTTGTGACCAAACAAAAAATCATCATCTTCGTCAAATTGTGTAAACAATCACATTTTTACACAAGAAGATTCTGCCCAAGGTAGGTTTCATTATGTAGACCTAAAATGTTTTGACCTTTTGTGTTTGACCTAAATGTCAAATGGAAGTAAAACCTTGATCTAAACTGTTTGAAAAGGCATCTTTCAGATACAGTATATAATAAGTGTTTTATTAAATTACCCACATTTTAAATATTCAGTTTATATATATATATATATATATATATATATATATATCCCAGCAGCCACGTGCTGTTTTTTAATATTAAAAGTGTTTCCTAATGGCAGTGATTATTTTATTATGATTTCAGAAAGACATTTTGGGCCAGATCCACAGAGGCAGTACGCCGGTGTATCTCCTGATACGCCGGCGTACTTTCAAATTACCCGCCTCGTATCATTAGTTTAAATCCTCAAACCACGATACGATGGCTTCGGGCTTCGATCCGACAGGCTTAAGTCTCCGTACGCCTTCGGATCTTCGCTGCAATCTTTTTCCGCCCTCTGGGTGGAGTTTGCGTCATTTTCCGCGTCGGGTATGCAAATTAGCTTTTTAAGGCGATCCACAAAGTTACGATCAGCCGTCGCATTCTCTAACGTCGTTGCTAGTCGGCTTTTTCCGACGTAAAGTTAAAGCTGCTATTATTCGGTCTATAGTTAGACTGCCCATGTTAAGTATGGCCGTCGTTCCCGTTTCAATTTTTTATTTTTTTTGCGTAAGGTGTCCGTGAATAGAAATGTACGTAAATTACGCTACAAAAAAAATGACGTTTCGACGTAATTTCGCGCAATGCACGGCGGGAAATTTCAGAACGGAGCATGCGCAGTTCGATCGCCGCGGGGACACGCCTAATTTAAATTCCTAACGCCCCCATATCGCGTATTTCGATTCCGCCGCGAGAAATACACTACGCCGCCGTATCTTACGGGCCGAAATCTTCCTGCATTCGACTTAGAGCCAGGTAAAATACGGCGGCGTAGTGTATCTCTGATACTCTACGCCGATCTATTTGTATGTGGATCTGGCCCTTTCTGTTTACTGTTTCTGGGGCAGATCCTGTTGTCTGAGCATGGCAAATCAGACTTAGCATGGCTACTCATGCAAGCTCTTCCAATAGAATTGCAAACCTACACTGGAACAGGAAGCAAGTTTTTTCTATTTAGGTTTGCTTTCTGTAGCTCAATGTAAGTGTTCCAAGAAGCATCCATATGATTTGCCCTGAATAAATCATTTTTTTTTTTTTGTCGTTAATATTTGGCTAATACTTTTCATAATATAGTGTAGGTTGAGCTATAAATGTAAAATCTCTTGTGAAAATTAAGCATGGCAAATACAACCACATCTTCAACAGTATCAGCTCCAAATGTAGAACGGAAGTTTCAATTTCTCACGTTTCATCACTTACATATTTCAACTTCAATTTTTCTAACTTCTATACAATACATGCAGTCTGTACAATTCCTAATTGAACCCTTTATTACTGTAATGCATACAGGTGTACACAGTATTACACTTCATATACAGTTATTATTAGTCTGCCCTTTATAGTTTTTTAGTTCCTAAGTGCTTCAGCAAGTGCTAAAGTACATTGTACTGAAAGTTCAAGTACCTTGGACAGTGAGACCACTGCCCTCACACATAAGCAGCATCCTGACTTCTGGGTGATCAGCTGTCACACTGCTCCAAGCAACAATACTCTAGCTCCCTAAGGCCTGGTGTACACCTATGCAGGTTGCAGTTTGCATATTACAGGTGCATTTTTCAATACACGTTTTTGATGCATTGAAGTCTATGGAACAAAAAAATGAAAAAAATCCCTGACCCTTTCCATAAAATTCACAGCTGTGAACATGACCCATAATAGGAAACCATGTTAAATGGACAGCAGTATGTTTCTGCAAAACTGAAAATGCACTGAAAAACGCATAGATGTGAACCAGACCCTTTTTTTTGTGTGTAAGAGCAGAGGTCCAGCTCTCCAAGGTGCTGGCAGCTCCAACTATTTAACCCTTGCTGCTGCACTTACAACTAATAGAGCTTAAAAAAAAAGTTAAAAGAGCAGTGTATTTACTACTGTAAAGTTTAAACTTAGCCTGACTGTATTAAATAATAAAGGGGATTTAGTTGGGCTTTAAGAATATATGTAACTATATATGTAATTTTTAGACTGATTTTACTTTGAAAGAGTTTGGACCATTAATTAATAATTTATAGAAAACATATATGCATTTTTTAAGATGGCAAACTTATTATTGGTTATTAACCACTTAAGACCCGGACCAATACGCTGGCAAATGACCCAAGGGGTTTTTGCGATTCGGCACTGCGTCGTTTTAACAGACAATTGCGCGGTCGTGCGACATGGCTCCCAAACAAAATTTGCGTCCTTTTTTTCCCACAAATAGAGCTTTCTTTTGGTGGTATTTGATCGCCTCTGCGATTTTTATTTTTTGCGCTATATACAAAAATAGAGCGACATTTTTGAAAAAAAATCAATATTTTTTACTTTTTGTTATAATAAAAAACCAATAAACTAAATTTTAGTCAAACATTTAGGCCAAAATGTATTAAGCCACATGTCTTTAGTAAAAAAAAAATTGCATTAAAAAAAAATTAGCTACCTAGCAGGAACAGCGACACTAATACAGCGATCAGAAAAATGATCGCTTAGTGACGCTGGCAATAGGGAGTGAAAGGGTTAACTAGGGCAGTGATCAAGGGGTTAAAACTTTATTGGGGGGGGTGGGGGGGCTACCCTGACACTAACACTGACTGACTGTCACACTGTCTGTCACACTGACACTAAATACAGTAATCATACATGTATGATTACTGCATTCAGTGACACTGTGACAGGGGGGAGGGGGGGGGGCGATCGCGGGGGTTAAATGTGTTTTTGTGTGTGTGTAAGTGTGCTGTTGGTGCAGACTTACTTGGTGTGTTGTGATCTCTCCTCAGCGGCGCTTGAAACAAACGCTGAGGGAGAGATCACGTCGCTTCCTCCTTCCTGTGTTTACACAGGAGGAGGAAGTGACAGGGCGGGCGGGCGCGCGCATTGGCTGGGAGCGATCCGGAGGGGGCGGATGAAAACGGATAGCCGCCCCCACTTGTCGGATCGCTCCTGCAGCCGCGCGGACCGCCGCATGTACGGGGGGGGGGTCCGATCGGACCCCCGATCCCCCGCAAGGCACCAACGTATATATACGTTGATGTGCCTGTCGGTGCCATTCTGCCGACGTAAATGTACATGCGGCGGTCCTTAAGTGGTTAAAGTTTAAGGGCAAAACTTGTTTTGTAGTTTTAGCCAAAGCGTTTAGGGGTTATAATCCTGTTGGGCTTTTATTGTTGCGGCAAAAGAATACATTTAAAGAATGTGTAGAAGGCAATGCAACCTGCAAATGTATGACAACACATTATTTTTTTTCACCATTAATATCTAAAGTCTAAACATCAGAAAAAGTCTACAATCTAATATCTTTAAGTGTAAACATCTATCTAACAAACATACATAAAAAAAAAGTGGTGTTTGTAAGTTTACAGAGTCCAGTCTCTAAAAAATCAACAGGTAAGTTGTCATTAGGTACGTCATGGTGATCTGTCTCCACCGTATGTAGTATACAGTTTATAATTCTAATGTTTCTACAAAAATGTAAACATCAGATGCAATGTATGAGTAATGCAGGCTCTAATACAGGCATGTCCAAAGTCCGGCTTGTGGGCCAAATGCGGCCTGCGTTCCAGTTTACTACGGCCCCCCTGGTGATTTGGATATATGTATCTTTTGTGGCCCCCAGGGCCACAAAATATATATACCGTATTTATCAGCGCTGCTGACACACCGCTCACAAGCAGTGCAGCCACTGGTGAAGGTACTGGCAACACTTCATTTCCTTGCAAGTGGATCATTCCAGCGTACAAGTGGAGTGGTGGCTGGGATGTCACAGTCCACCATAAGCAGATGTGTGCACCAGGTTGTCCCTGCAATCCTCAGACGCATGTCCAACCAGTTCATCAGACCCACCACTGAGGAGCTGCGGCTGAAGGCAATGACAGATTTCTACAGCATTGCCAGATTCCCACGCACCATCGGGGCCATTGATTGCACACATGTGGCCCTACAGCCCCCCAGTGCCACAGAGAACATATACCGCAATCGGAAGCATTGGCATTCCATCAACGTACAGGTGATAGCTGATGCCCAACGCCTCATATGGCACGCCCGTGCCAAACACCCCGGGTCCAGCCATGACAGCTTCATATACCGTCAGAGTCCCATCCCAGCAGAATTCGAGCAGAACATGTATGGGGACAGCTGGCTGGTTGGTGAGTGACATGGGTGGCAGGCATGACTTTCCCCTCCCGTGATGCACATCAGAAGGGGCACATGCATGACTAACATCCTCCTGTCTTTTCCCTTACAGGTGACTCTGCATATGCACTGGGACCCCATCTCATGACTCCTTTCCGGAACCCCCAAACCAGAGGAGAGAGAAAATACAATGAAGCACACATCAAAACCCGTGCAGTGGTGGAGCAAACATTCGGGCTCCTGAAGTCCCGTTTCCGCTGCCTGGATAAGTCCGGGGGGACCCTATTGTATTCCCCTACCTTTGTGTGTCAGATCATCGGTGCATGTTGCATACTGCACAACTTTGCTATGAGAAAAGGCCTGCAGATTGACATACGTGATTGACCTGACCCCCGACCCACACAGTCCCCACCTGCCAGAGGAGACCCAGTCTGCTGATGGAAGAGCAGTCAGGAGGGTCCTCGCCGTAGGCATCTTTGGACAATAAACTAAAACATTTATCACACCGACAATGCACGCGTGTACACCACTGATGTCCCTAGATCACACACACCACATGCACATCGCATTGGATTAGCCCAAGTCCAGCATGTAGGACTTGGGAGCAGCAACGCCAGCGTCAAGGCCCCAATGATGTCCCTGTCCATTCATACACCTTTCACACGTCATTCATACAGCCGTGGGATTAACTTCACCACCACGGCCGAGGGTGACACCCCTTACTGGCAGGAGTGCCACCCCCTCACATTCACACACCATTCACACTGTCCCCTGCACTCCTGACCGTGTGCAGTAAAAAATAAAAAAAATATCTCATAACCTGAGAACAAAAATAAACAAAAACTCATATCCTGAGTATAAAAAAAAATATATAACAACCAAAAAATCAAAAAACCCTCATCTGGGATGACAGGGGCTCCTCCTTGGGGGCACTCTCAGGCTCCTCAGCTGCCTGGAGGGAGTGGGTGGTGGTGGGGGTGGGGGTTTATCTGGAGGAGGCTGATCCCCGGGTGGGCCACTCCTGGGAGCTGTTGGCTGCCTGCCCTCCAATGCCACGGCAATACGGCTCAGATACAGGTTTGTCTGGGCCTGCATCCTCAGCTGGCGGGTGATATGATGCCGCTGGTCACGTTGCCGCTGCCTCCCCTCTTCCCGGATGGCAGCTGTGTTGTCTTGGATGGCTGCTGTCAGGTGCCAGACATCAGCCTGCACCTCCCCCAGGCTGGTGACAATGTCCTGCACACGACTGGGCAGCTGTGACATGGAGCCCAGGCTGTCTGCGACCCGGTCTAAGTGGCCAGCAATCTCCCCCATTTGCTGGGTCTGCCTTGCGTGGTCCAACACTACCTGGTCCTGGACCATATCAGACACCCCCCTGGTCTTCCGGGTCGCCTTCCTGGTGGCAGAAGAAGGTTGTCCCTGTGGGGATGGAGTCGCCCTTGAGGGGCTACCTAGGATGGGGGAGGGGATGACAGAGGGCCCTGCAGAGGAGGAGGACTCCTCCAACAATAAAATAAAGTCCTGCTCAGGGACAGGCTCCTCCATAACCATCTCTGCTGAAGTGGTGTGGGCACTCTCCTCCTCCACCTCGGTGTCTCCAGCACCCAGGGCCTCGTCATCAGCATCCCGTTGGGAGGTTGGGGTGGACTGGCCTGTAAGCGATGATGGCCCAGCTCCGTCATCTGTGGATGACACAAAGCAGACACATGTTGGTGGTCCCACACACTTGGCACATGTACCCTCCCCCCCCACATGCAACACACCAAATAGGGGATAAAAAAAACTTACCTGTCCTGGAGCCTTCCTCTACGGAGTCATAGCCAGGGACCCCCTCCAACTGCTCCCTGTCCAGGCAGCGGGCGACCACCTCCTCCTCCGTGGTCTGGCTGACCGGACATGGTGGACCACCACCTGTGCCCCTCTCATGGCTCCTAATGGTGGCCACCTTGCCACGGACCTTGCGCCGCAGGTCGTTTATTTTTTTTTGAATGTCGCCTGCAGTCCGGGTGGAGTACCCTAGCACATTGACCCTGGCAGCAATGGTGTCCAGGATGCCCTGCTTCCTCTCCCGGCTGGTCTTCCTGCTTTTTTTCCAGTGGAGGGAATCATTAAACGTCTCCATAGCCGAGATGATCACAGAGACCTCCTGGGCATTAAAGTTGAGGTTCCTCCTCTCTCTGGGGGTAGCGGGAGCAGCCATGACAGTGCAAAAGTATCTTCCCTGGGGTGGGGGGAAACGGATATACTTTTGCGCTGGAATGGCGTTTCCGCTAGCGCTTTTATACGCGCAACGGAACACATTGCGCTGACGTTTCCCGTGAAGTGGTGCCGACGGAAGTTGTGAGCATGCGCACAAGGGGGCGAGTGGAGCCTCACTTACTGCGCATGCTCCGTGGATGATGCTCTGAACGTAAGCCTCTGCGCTGGGCTCCGCCCATCATTTACATATGATCACACCCACTTCCACTTGCGTCGGGTTACGCCAGCGCATTATCGTTACTCTGGCGCAAGTTTACGCGCAACTGCTATGGGAATAACAGTACTTGCGCCGAAAGTGTCGGCGGAGTAACGTAAATGAGAAACGTTACTGCAAAGTAAAGAAGCGCCCATCTACCTGAATCTGGCCCTAATTAGGCTGCTTTGATGGGCACTGACCCCTAATTTGCTTCACAGTTCTTTATTTAAAAAAAAAAAAAAATTCCTGAAACTTCCATCTTAAAGTGAAGGTGCGTGTTATACGCCGATAAATACGGTATATCCAAATAACACACCCAAACTCATCTCTTTACCACCCACAGCCACAAAGGCAAGATAATTCTTGTAGGGCAGTGTATAAGTGCTTGGTCGAACACACTTAGACCAAAATGTAATGGTTCAAAGAATGTCAGGCAAAATGGTTGGCCCTTAAGCATATTCATTTCATCAAATCTTGCCCTCTTTGAAAAAAGTTTGGACACCTCTGCTCTAATACTTCCATTATTGAAGCAAATTATAAAGTGTTACTGAGATGGTACAAGGCTGGCTACCTATGTCCCGGAGTGTCCCTATTGTGTTTCCAAAGCTGTGGTCAAGAAAGGACAGCATACCATATATGGTGGCAGTATCTTAAAGGTGAGGCATTTTTAGATTAGGGTGTACAGTTTTATTTAGACTCTCATTCAAATTAATCTTGCTAAACACTTGAGACAAGCTTTGCTGGGCTGCAGGGTGGAGACAGCCTTGAGGCTTTAGAAGTGACTTATCGCCGTTATATTCATAGAAGCAAAAATGATATTGCAAAGTTCTGGAGGTTTGCTTTCTTGCCATTTGATCAGCTCAAGCATAAACTTTCCTGGATTATGATTAACGAGCACATGTCAGCGATTTTGAACAATAAAAGTGTGGGACGTGTGGGTCAAGTATTTGACTGGTGATCCTAGGTCTATACCCAATTAAGGTGGTTTGAGGATGGTGGAAATCTGAGTTCAAAGTCTTATCTTCTCCCCTTTCTACACTTCCTTGGCTTTCTCACTACTTTTACATTTAGAGACGATACTGCTAATTTAGGGAGAAAGCTTGGTTATTCCCTGGGCATTCCCCAGGTTTTTGTTGTTGTGTGGCTTCACTCCCCTGGATGTACAGGCCCCCTTCTATGAATGCAAAAAGATTATGTCAGGCATACCTCTAAGCCGTTGCGGCCTACACAATAGTCTCAAGTTTGGAAGTGCAACATGCAATTGTATTGCCTTATCAGTCTTTAATGGGCTATGGCCCTTAGTACACAGAAGGCCTGAAGTGTTTCATGTTAATGTACTGTAAATTCAGTGTTTCTTTACAAAGGTTAGGGGTCATCCCCACGTACAATCTATTTTGTAGTGTTTGTGAAGCTCTTTCAATTAGGCCTTTTTATATCTTCTTTTTATTTCACAATTTTTGGTTTAATAAAAAAACATTGAAACCTAGATATGCAAGCTCTAATATGGTTGGGTGCAGAGCTTTTTTTCTCAGAAAATAGGTGCGGGAACTCAACCACGACCCGTTCAGATTTCACAAACAGTAGAAGGGTCTTAAAGGGGCATTAAATACCAGAATTGCATTACATACAGTGTGCAGAGTTCAGGGGGTTACAAAGCAGTCACTTGTAAACACAGAAACCAGACTTCTGTGTTCACAAGTGATTGTGGTGAGCGGGCACCAAAGGGTCTGAGCCAAAGGTGGTGGAACTGAGTTCCACCAAGTTCCCCCAGAAAAAAAGCCCTGGTTGGGTGGAAGTAAAATGTACTTCCTGCACCAACGGAAACAAATTACTTTTATCCAGATGGATTAAGGCGCATAATCTATCTGGATTGCAACTCATTCAGTGGCCAGAGTAGGGCAGCAAATCTGCACTAGAAGATATTATGTGATGTGTCAAATATCTCAAAAGAATTGATGTTGACTAGCAAAATGTATATCCTTCAATTTATAGGACAAATATTTATTGTACCTGCAGCTGTATTATAGTCTGTAAATATTGTATGATGCCATAACAATTCCCTTCCAGCAGAAGCAATTCACCTTGTAGGGGATTATTCACACATTAGTCAATGCATGAACACAGCAGTTAGTGTACAGTGGAAGAGATCTTGACCAGTGGAACTTATAAATATAGTCACATTCAGTCTTACTGTCATGCTTGTTGACTTGAAAGAATCCAGCAAAAACAATTTCATGGTGACTTAATAAAAAAAAAAGGCTTGAAGTTAACAAGCACTTTTAGAAATTACAATGACAAGGAAAAGGATGGTCGGCACTCAGGATGACATCTAAAAAAATAGTATTCCTTTATTGAAAAGACATGTACACGCTGCAAAAACAGCCTACTTTTTTCCGATGTTAGACCTTAGTCATGGGAGTTGCTGCAGATTCGTCCATGATGTGAATCTCCCATTGCACCACATCCCAAAGGTGCTTTATTGGATTTAGATCTGGTGACTGTGGAAGCTATTGGAATTCAGTGAACTCATTGTCATGTTAAAGAAAACCTGTTTGATATAGTTACATAGGGCCAGATTCAGGTAGATGGGAGCATCTTTGCTCCAGAGTAACGCTTCTCATTTACATTACTCTGAAGACCCTTTCAGCGCAAGTACTGTTATTCACATAGCAGTTGCGCGTAAACTTGCGCCAGAGTAACGATAATGCGCTGGCGTAACCCGACGCAAGTGGAAGTGGGTGTGATCATATGTAAATGATGGGCGGAGCCCAGCGCAGAGGCTTACATTCAGCGCATCATCCACGGAGCATGCGCAGTGAGTGCGGCTCCACTCGCCCCCATGTGCGCATGCTCACAACTTCCGTCGGCACCACTTCCCGGGAAACGTCAGCGCAATGCCTTCCGTTGGGCGCTTAAAAGCGCAGGCGGAAACGCCATTCCGGCGCAAAAGTATATCCGTTTCCCCCCACCCCAAGGAAGATACTTTTGTGCTGTGATGGCTGCTCCCGCTACCCCCAGAGAGAGGAGGAACCTGAACTTTAATTCACAGGAGGTCTCAGTGATCATATCCGCGATGGAGACTTATAATCATTTTCTCCATGGGAAAAAGAGCCGTAAGACCAGCCGGGAGAGGAAGCAGGGCATCCTGGACACCATTGCTGGCCGGGTCAATATTTTGGGGTACTCCACCCGGACTGCTGGGGACATTCAGAAGAAAATTAATGACCTGCGGCGCAAGGTGAGGGGCAAGGTGTCCACCATCAGGAGGCATGAGAGGGGCACAGGTGGTGGTCCCCCATGTCCTGTCACCCTGACCGCGGAGGAGGAGGTGGTCGCACGCTGCCTGGAGAGGGAGCAGGTGGAGGGGGTCCCAGGCTATGACTCCATGGAGGAAGGCTCCAGGACAGGTAAGTGTTTTTTATCCCCTATTTGATTTGTTGCATTTGGGGGGGAGGGTACATGTGCCAAGTGTGTGGGACCACCAACATGTGTCTGCTTTGTGTCATCCACAGATGACGGAGCTGGGCCATCATCGGTCAGCGTCCATTCCACCCCATCCCCCCCACACCATCGTGTGCCCGAGCCCCTGGGTGGTGAAGAGGTGGTGGAGGAGAGTGGCCACACCACACCTGCCAAGGTCGTTGAGGAGGAGCCTGCTGTGGCAGAGCAGGACTTTACTTTAGTTTTGGAGGTCTCCTCCCCTTCTCCTGGGCCATCTGTTATCCCCTCCCCCATCCTTGGAAGCCCCTCAAGGGTGACTCCTTCCCCCCGGGGACAACCATCTTCTGGCCCCAGGAAGGCGACCCAGAAGACCAGGGGGGTGTCTGATGTTGTCCAGGACCAGTTGGCGAGGGATCACGCCAGACAGACAGAACAAATGGGGGCCATAGTTGGCCACTTACAGAAAGTGTCTGACAGCCTGGGCTCCGTTGCCCAGATAAGCAACGCAGTCCAGGATGTCAGCTGTAATTGCGCTGCAGTGGTCACCAGTTTGGGGGAGGTGCATGGTGAAATTACGCAACTCACTGCAGCCGTCCAGGCCAACACTGCTGCCATCCAGGGTAACAGTGCTGCCATCTGGGACCAGGGGAGGCTGAGTCGGCGGGCCCAGCATTACCAGGTCACCCGTCAGCTCCGGATGCAGGCCCAGACGAACAATTACCTCGGCCGGATAGCCATGGCCTTGGAGGGCATGCAGGCCACACCTGCCAGGAGTGGCCCACCTGGGGATCAGCCACCTCCAGATGCCCCCCCACCCCCACCCACTCCATCCAGGCAGCTGAGGAGGCAGACAGGGGCCCCCAGAAGAAGCCCCCGGCATCCCCGATGAGGCTTTTTTTTGTTTTTGTTTCTATGATTTTTTTAATTAGACTCAGGTCATGAGTTTTTGTTTATTTTGTATTCTTTATTTTATACTCAGGTCATGAGTTTTTGTTTATTTTTTTTCTCAGGTTATGAGATTTTGTATTTCTTTTTTTACTGCACACGGTCAGGAGTGCAGGGGACAGTGTGAATGGTGTGTGAATGTGAGAGGGTGGCACTCCTGCCAGTAAGGGGTGTCACCCTCGGCCGTGGTGGTGAAGTTAACCCCACGGCTGTATGAATGACGTGTGAAAGGTGTATGAATGGACAGTGACATCATTGGGGCCTTGACGCTGGCGTTGCTGCTCCCAAGTCCTACATGCTGGACTTGGGCTAATCCAATGCGATGTGTATGTGGTGTGTGTGATCTAGGGACATCAGTGGTGTACACGCGTGCACTGTCTGTGTTATTAATGTTTTGGTTTAGTGTCCAAAGATGCTTACGGCGAGGACCCTTCTGACTGCTCTTCCATCAGCAGACTGGGTGTCCTCTGGCAGGTGGGGACTGTGTGGGTCGGGGGTCAGGTCATCACGTATGTCAATCTGCAGGCCTTTTCTCATAGCAAAGTTGTGCAGAATACAACATGCACCGATGATCTGACACACGAAGGTAGGGGAATACAATAGGGTCCCCCCAGACTTATCCAGGCAGCGGAAAGGGGACTTCAGGAGCCCAAATGTTTGCTCCACCACTCCACGTGTTTTGATGTGTGCTTCATTGTATTTTCTCTCTCCTCTGGTTTGGGGGTTCCGGAAAGGAGTCATTAGATGGGGTCCCAATGCATATGCAGAGTCACCTGTAAGGTAAAAGACAGGAGAATGTTAGTCATGCATGTGCCACTTCTGTTGTGCATCACGGGAGGGGATAATCATGCCCCACTCCCATGTCACTCACCAACCAGCCAGCTGTCCCCATACATGTTCTGGTTAAATTCTGCTGGGATGGGGCTCTGATTGTATATGAAGCTGTCATGGCTGGACCCGGGGTGTTTGGCACGGACGTGCCATATGAGGCCTTGGGCATCAGCTATCACCTGTATGTTGATGGAATGCCAATGCTTCCGATTGCGGTATATGTGCTCTGTGGCACTGGGGGGCTGTAGGGCCACATGTGTGCAATCAATGGCCCCCACAGTGCGTGAGAATCTGGCAATGTTGTAGAAATCTGTCATTGCCTTCAGCCGCAGCTCCTCAGTGGTTGGTCTGATGAACTGGTTGGACATGCGTCTGAGGATTGCAGGGACAACCTGGTGCACACATCTGCTTATGGAGGACTGTGACATCCCAGCCACCACTCCACTTGTACGCTGGAATGATCCAGTTGCAAGGAAATGAAGTGTTGCCAGGACCTTCACCAGTGGCTGCACTGCTTGAGAGCGGTGTGTCTTGCTGGTGATGTCATCCTGCAGGGCTGTGGTTAGTTCAAGTATTGCATCAGGGCTGAATCTGAAGAGGCGATACACCTCCTCATCACCCATGCCAAAGAGGCTCATACGAGTGCGGTATATCCTCTCACGTGCCCGCCTCCTTCGTTCCGGGGGACCCATCAGTAGTTCGAGGACCACAATTGCTCCTGGCATGTGGGCACACAGAGGTGTTGTCCTTGCAAGTGTGGTTGTTCAGCTAGCTCCTATCGTCGGTAACGCTGCTGTAGCTGCTCTCCTGCTGACCTCTGACCGTCTGGAGTAAAGATAAAGCAGCCTTTTGTAGAAATAACTTTGCGCCGGACGGACGAGATACGCGCGGCGCATGTAGCCAGCGTATGGTGCTTATCCGTTCGCAAATCGGGAAATCTCCCTCATTTGCATATTTGCAGGGGAAATCAATAGGCGCGACTGATGCGCCAAACGAAATTATGCGCTGACGATACTCTGGCGTCGGAACGTTCCGCCGGTCGCAAATGCCGCGTCTTCGGGCGCATCTAGTTTGGTGGGCACGGGCACATATAAACGACGGCGCATCTTCACAGTTACGCGGCGCATATCGAAATACTCCAGCGCAAGTGTTGCTGAATCTGGCCCATATTTGGTAAGGTTGAAGAAAGACACAAGTACATCCTGTGTGTGTGTTTTTATGTTTATATTACATTGTATACCCCTGTATGTTGTGGTAGTTTAAATGCCTATCTAATAGTTTTTTTTTAATTATCGATGCTCCCCACTGAAACCACTTGTGGAAGAGAATTCCACATCCTTACCACTCTAACAGTAAAGAACCCTCTACGCAGTTTAAGGTTATGCCACTTTTCTTCTAATTTTAGTGAATGGCCATGTGTCTTTTTATTTCAAATATAGTTTTTTTATTAAACTACAAAAAAGGGTGATACCTAATCATTACAGCAATGACATAAAGGTAAATGAGACTTTAATCATAGAACTCAGAACATGTTCGGCAGGTATGTAAAGGACGTATAGACATTAAACTTAAGTATGCATCAGTACATAAAATTGCAAATTGACGTGCTCATGTGTGTAAAAACGAAAATAATTAAATGTTAAATAAATGTTCAAAACGTTCATCCAGTGGTCAAAAATTGGGTAATAATAAGCCAAGTCCATAAGTGATTAAATTTCAAGTGATTAAACTTTTTTGTTTACAAAAGCTTTATTTGGAAGACAAAATCATGACAGGATTACAGTACAAACAGAATAAATTATATAGTATGTTAGGGCGTTGAGCAAGAGCTATACAGAAGAGAGAGATCAGACATGAGAAAAACAATATGGGGCAATATTAACAATAGATATGAAATGCGATGTCTATGAGAAACATGCAGGTTATACAAACTGATATATTAGCACAAGATAGCAAAACCACTAGGCCATAACTAGTATGAAGTATTGTGTAGGAGAAGCCAAACTTTATATTCATAAATGTGTGGAAATTACTGTTGAAGGGGGAGACCAGTAGACCCATTTATTGTTAAAGGATTGCATACTATCTGAAAGTGTATGATGGATCCTCTCAGACAGTCTGAGAGCTTGCATTCTGGACAGGACCAAGATAGAGTGTGTGTTCTCCAGTTCAAGGCTATCATTCATTGGATAGAACCAATCAGTGAATGAAAATGTAATTTGTTACATGGATGAGGGATGTTTGGAGCCTCAGCAAATAAGATGCAGATCTGTGGAGATAGTACAATCTTGCAGCTAAAAGAGGCTTCTAGCTTGTCAATAGCAGCTTGCCAAATGGGTTTTAAAAGTTTAAAGCTCCAGAAGATATGGAGGTCATTGCCTTCATCAGGGCATCCCCTGAAGCAGGCTGGGGAGGCAGAAAGGTAGAACGAGTGAATTCTGGAGGGTGTCATATACCATCTAGTTAACAGTTTCAATTGAGATTCTCTAAAATTAGTGGCTATATTACTTTTTCGTAGATTATCTATCATTTCATACCATAATTCTATAGAAAAAGTACAATCTAAGTCCGTTTCCCAACGGAGCATGGGGGCAGTTTTCAAAGGTTGACGAAGGTTATTCAAAAATGTATATAATTGTGAGATGAGCCCCTTGTCTCTGGAGGAAGAAATGCAAATGTGTTCAAAAAGAGTATTGGGAGGAGTGATATTAAGGGAGTAGTGTTTGGCATAGAAGTCACGGATCAGATGATATTGAGTGAGTTCTGAGACGTGGAGTTTAAATTTAGCTTGTAGCAAAGAGAAAGAGGGAAATGTGTTGTCTACCGTCAATGATCCAAGAGTTATCAATTTTTTTTGTATCCAGTTATGAAAAAGAGAGCTCTTAGAGAAAGCAGACGGGAATCTGGGATCACCTAGGTATGGGGGTATTACTGATTAAAGGTTACAAGATATATTAATTTTATTCCATAGTTGCATGGTGTGGGCTATAATCACATTTTTATAACAGTGTGGAGAGGTTTCATGTTGGACCACAGGGCACTCCTCAGAGTTATTGGGGAAATGGATGAGGATTCAAACTTGAGCCAGGGGATGTTAGTGTCCGAGGAGTGCCATTGAGCCATGTGTGTGAGTCTAGCTGCTAGGAAATAATACCAGTGATGAGGGAGTCCTAAACCCCCATTAGTTTGTGATTCATGCATAAGGTTATAGCTGCATCTAGGTTTTTTATTATTCCAGATGAAATCGTTTATTTCCCGCTGGAGGGCTTCGATACGGGTCTTTGGAGCGGTAATAGGAAGTGCTCTAAAGTAAAAGAGAAGCTTAGGAAGGATAGTCATTTTGAAAGCCCAAATCTGATTTGATATGAGAGAAGAGAGGGAGATAGTTAGTATTGTATGATAGTTTGTGGGAGGATGTAATATGAACACCCAAGTATTTGAATGAGGCAGAGGATCATATAAAATTAAAGCTATTTTGTAATGAAGATAGTAAGTTCGGAGGGCAGTTTATAGGTAGAGCCGAACATTTACTGGTGTTTATAAATAGGCTGTAGAGTTTGTGAAATGAGTTTAGCTCAAAGAGAAGATTGGGGAGTTCAGGGGGTCAGTTAAAAATAATAGGGCATCGTCTGCGTATAGACTTATTTTGAATTGGTCTGGTCCTTTCTGGTATCCTTTTATTTTGGCATTTTGGCTAATAGCTTGTGCCAGGGGTTCAATAGCTAGTGCGAATAAAAGAGGGGAGAGAGGGCAACCCTGTCTAGTGCCTCTGCTGAGGGGGAAAAAATCAGAGTTATTGCCAGGGATTTTAATTCTAGTTTGAGGGGCGTGGTACAGAGCATTAAAGCCATGAATACATTTATCAGAAATGCCAAATATGGGGAGAAGGTGATTTAGATATGCCCAATTAACGCTGTCAAATGCCTTATGGATGTCAAGGCTTAAAAGACAAACAGGACGAGAGTATAGATTGGCGTCTTGCACTATATTGGTGACCAGTCTTATATTGTCTGTCAGTTGCCTACCAGGGATGAAACCGGATTGACCAGTACTAATAAGAGATGGGATTACAGAGGCCCCCCCGAAGACTCCCCCCCACTGTACCCTTACAAGCTCCTTCTCTCCCCCGTGCTCCACGCGTACTTTAGCCCCCGGCTCGGGCCTAGTCCCGGTCGGCGGCCATCTTGGTACACCCACTGCATAATAACACACCATCCTCCCCTCCCCTTTGCACAGGCCATTTCAATTTAGAAACTGGTCACTGCAGTCAACCCCTCACTTATAAAGCAATTGATCCAGGGTTCTGACCGATCGCCTATTGGGATCAGGAAGGAACTTTTTCCCCAGTTAAGGCAGATTGGCACAGCACGCCTGGGGTTTTTCGCCTTCCTCTGGACCAATTTCAGGGAGGGAGGACATGGAGAAGTGACAGGTTCGCTTGTTTATTCCTCCCCCCAGCACCGCCATAACCCCCATAACTATCAATACTTCCCGGTGTTTTTCTGCAACCATGGGTTATCTAAAATACTCTGCAGATGGCTATCTGGGAATTAAAGCCATTCGCTTTTAACGCTTCCAACGATCACCGAAAAAGCTCTAAAGAGCGAGCAACTGTTAAGAATCAATAGACGATTAACAGAAAAAAAATCGCATCAGGACACATTAACCCAGACGCATATTCTGCGCTCTGGTCAACACAAGATCAGCGGTAAAACACCGGCAAGAAATCCATGATTTCATCCTTCAACATGATCTAGACTGCCTCTTTATCACAGAAAGTTGGCTCACAGCCGATTGCAACACCATTCTGGAAGAATTGGTGCCGTCAAATTATCGCATTCAAATGCAGAACAGAGTGGGGCAAAGAGGGGGATGTCTGGCAGTGATCCAAAAGATTCACCTCTCGATCACCAAACCAGTCCTCCAATACTCGCTTCCATTTATGGAAACCCTCACTCTTCAGCTGCAAACAAATCCCCAAGACCATATTCTACTGTGCTATAGACCACCGGGCCAAAAAACGCACCTTTTCACGTCATTAACAGAATTAATCTCCTCTTACACCCTAAGCATCAAACATCTTTTGGCGCTCGGGGATTTCAACCTCTGGGCCAACTCATCACTGGACCCCATCGCTGACGCCTGCATCGACCATCTGGAAGGACTAGGTCTGCAGCAATTAAATCAAGGCCCCACTCATGCCTCAGGCATACCCTCGATCTCATTTTCAAACAGGATTTGGAAATTGAGATCGGGGAAAATGAGCCACTACCATGGACCGATCACCATGCCATTAAATGTAAAATCGCCAATTTCCTCAGGCCAAATAAAATAAGAAAACCGGTGGTAACTCACTGGACTAGATCTCAGAAGAAGCTCCATTCGGAACTCTTCAGAATGACCCTAAGGAATAAAATAAACACAATACAACATAAACAGACAGCAGTAGAAACACTTGACACCATCAACAAGGCGCTACTTCAGTCCGCCGACTGGGTGGCACCAAAACGCAAAACTTGCATCCGGAAACACAACGCCGGCTGGTTTAACGACCAGCTGACGTTGCTGAAGCAAGAGCGTAGAAGAGCAGAAGCTGCGTGGAAAAGGAATTCTTCAGATAGAAAGCACACCATGTATAAGACAATAACAAAGAAATATCATAAAAAAATCTTTATGGCAAAAAAAAATCACTTCACCAACATCATCACCAAGGCCCTAAACCGCCCCCGCAAACTCTTCAAGCTGGTTTCACAGTCGATGAATCCAGCCTGCTTAGAGCCCCCCAATGCTGATTCACAAGAATTTTGCAACGAACTATCGGATTATTTCATTAATAAAATTAAAAAAATCCGTACAAGCATTGAGCAAAGTGGAATCTGCAGGAATCACGCCCTGAATCCCAACCCCGATACCATTATAGACCCACCTCAAGCACCGAAATTCACCTTAAAACCCATCTCCATCGCTGCCACTAAAAATATCATTCGGTCTCTGCGCAACAGCACAGCACCCAATGACATTATTCCCACTAAACTGCTGAAAGAAAGTGCCGATATATTGGCACCAGCTATCACGCAGCTTATAAACCAATCATTCAAGGAGGGCATGGTGCCCTCCTTGTTGAAACAAGGTACCATAAAACCGATCCTGAAAAAACCCACCCTTAACCCTAAAGACCCAAACAATAGGAGGCCCATAACGGGTCTAAATGTTTTCTCCAAGATAATGGAGAAAAAAGTTGTACAACAGTTACAACTGCATTTAGAAACCCAAAAATTACTCGATATGTTTCAATCAGGCTTCCGTCCGGGTCACGGAACTGAAACTGCTCTGGTAAAAATATGGGATGATGTTCTAGAGGCTGCAGATGAATGAGAATCTTCTCTCCTGATCCTGCTGGACCTAAGTGCGGCCTTTGACACGGTAGACCATGGACTACTACTCGCTAGGTTAGCTGAAGTGGCTAAAGTCGCAGAAGCTGATCTACCCTGGTTCTCCTCCTTCTTGGAAAACCAATCACGTCAGAAATGCGTACCGTATCATGTGGAGTCCCTCAGGGATCTCCCTTGTCACCGGTACTGTTCAATATCTATCTCCGTCCCCTCTTTGAAATCATCAGTAACCAGAAGCTACTTTACTATTCCTACGCAGACGACACTCAACTGTATCTCCGCGTCAGCAATGAACAGGATCATTCTCTTGGATTAGAGAGATCGCTCACTCTAATAGATAACTGGATGACATCCAGTTATCTAAAACTCAATGGTTCGAAAACAGAGCTTCTCCTGTTTAACGCAAACAGGAAAAGTCACCACACCTCAACTTGGGATCCACCGCCCATTTTGGGAAAAATGATCACCCCTAGCACCAAAGTCAAAAGTCTCGGAGTCATTTTTGACTCCTACATGACAATGGATGCACAAATTGGGTCTGTAGTCAGCGGATCCCATCATCTGCTGCGCCTGCTACGCCGACTCACCCAGTTTATCCCTAAAAAGGACATTGCAGTCGTGGTGGGAACAATCATCAATCATCAATGGTTACCAGTTAAAGACAGAATCACTTTTAAGGCACTCTGCCTTACACATAAGTGTATTCAAGGAAGCGCTCCTCAATATCAATGCGAAAAAATAAAAGCCCATAACCCTAATCGCACTCTGCGATCCACAAATCAGAACCTACTGCACATACCCAAGGCAAGATACAAATCCAAAGGAGATCAGATTTAAATCATGATCTGCAGCATTCCCCTTGTAAGAAAAGGACAGAGACGTCGTTGGGACGCACATGCGCGCATGCACGCATACCTGGAACGCAGAATACGTTTTTGACCAATGGCGCGCATGCGCGGGTGCAGCGGACTGCGCGCACACGCAGGGGGCCTCCAAAGGCTCCTGCTACGGGTCACCCTGACTTGCTAGGGGTTGGCGTTCCCCTTTATCCGGGCTCTTCGCTCTACACCACCTAGCCCTGTGCCTGCTGCTCAACTAGGGTCTTCTGCCCTTCCTGCATCCAATGGCACTTCAAGCAAATATCCTTAGGCACTCGTGTTCCTCCTGCCTGAATGCCATCTTTCTCACCCTCAGAGGGGTTCTGGGTTGGAGATACAAGGGAGGCCGACCACTTCACATCAGACTCCCACCAGGTACGTGACACCCCTTTACATCAAATTTTCTCTTGCACTGTAAGGGGGAATCCTGCAGACTCTGATGTAAGGGGGAACTCTGTGTTGGGTAATATTACCATGAACTTCATGTAAATAGAGAAATATATATATATATATATATATATATATATACCCTATGTTGAATGATATTTGATTAGACAGTAATTGTTAAGAAAACATTTTAAAAACTATGAATTAATAGTTCATAGGGCCAGATTCACGAACACTTGCGCTGGAGTATTTGGATATGCGCCGCGTAACTGTGATGATGCGCCGTAGTTTCTATGTGCCCGTACCCACCAAACTAGATGCGCCCAATAACGGGTCATTTGCGACCGGCGGAACGTTCCGACGCCAGAGTATCGTCAGCGCTTATTTTCGCTGGGCGCATCAGTCGTGCCCATTGATTTCCCCTGCAAATATGCAAATGAGGTATTTTTCCCAATTCACGAACGGATTAGCACCATACGCTGGCTACATGCGCCGCGCGTATCTGGTCCGTCCGGCGCAAAGTTATTTCTACAAAAGGCTGCTTTATCTTTACTCCAGACGGTCACAGGTCAGCAGGAGAGCAGCTACAGCAGCGTTACCGACGAAACTAGCAAGCTGAACAACAACACTTGCAAGGACAACACCTCTGTGTGCCAACATGCCAGGGGCACTCGTGGTCCTAAGACTAGTACTGGGTCCCTCGCTACGGAGGAGGCGGGCACGTGAGAGGATATACCGCACTCGTATGAACCTCTTTGGCATGGGGGATGAGGAGGTGTATCGCCTCTTCAGATTCAGCCCTGATGTAATACTTGAACTAACCACAACCCTGCAGGATGACATCACCAGCAAGACATACCGCTCACAAGCAGTGCAGCCACTGGTGAAGGTCCTGGCAACACTTAATTTCCTTGCCAGTGGATCATTCCAGCGTACAAGTGGAGTGGTGGCTGGGATGTCACAGTCCTCCATAAGCAGATGTGTGCACCAGGTTGTCCCCGCAATCCTCAGACGCATGTCCAACCAGTTCATCAGACCCACCACTGAGGACCTGCGGCTGAAGGCAATGACAGATTTCTACAACATTGCCAGATTCCCACGCACCATCGGGGCCATTGATTGCACACATGTGGCCCTACAGCCCCCCAGTGCCACAGAGCACATATACCGCAATCGGAAGCATTGGCATTCCATCAACGTACAGGTGATAGCCGATGCCCAACGCCTCATATGGCACGTCCGTGCCAAACACCCCGGGTCCAGCCATGACAGCTTCATATACCGTCAGAGCCCCATCCCAGCAGAATTCGATAAGAACATGTATGGGGACAGCTGGCTGGTTGGTGAGTGACAAGGGAGTCAGGCATGACTATCCCCTCCCGTGATGCACAACAGAAGTCGCACATGCATGACTAACATTCTCCTGTCTTTTACCTTACAGGTGACTCTGCATATGCACTGGGACCCCATCTAATGACTCCTTTCCGGAACCCCCAAACCAGAGGAGAGAGAAAATACAATGAAGCCCACATCAAAACCCGTGGAGTGGTGGAGCAAACATTCGGGCTCCTGAAGTCCCGTTTCCGCTGCCTGGATAAGTCCGGGGGGACCCTATTGTATTCCCCTACCTTCGTGTGTCAGATCATCGCTGCATGTTGTATTCTGCACAACTTTGCTATGAGAAAAGGCCTGCAGATTGACATACGTGATGACCTGACCCCCGACCCACACAGTCCCCACCTGCCAGAGGACACCCAGTCTGCTGATGGAAGAGCAGTCAGGAGGGTCCTCGCCGTAGGCATCTTTGGACACTAAACCAAAACATTAATAACACAGACAATGCACGCGTGTACACCACTGATGTCCCTAGATCACACACACCACATGCACATCGCATTGGATTAGCCCAAGTCCAGCATGTAGGAGTTGGGAGCAGTAACGCCAGCGTCAAGGCCCCAATGATGTTACTGTCCATTCACACACCTTTCACACGTCATTCATTCAGCCGTGGGGTTAACTTCACCACCACGGCCGAGGGTGACACCCCTTACTTTCAGGAGTGCCACCCTCTCACATTCACACACCATTCACACTGCAACGTGTGCAGTATCAAAAAAAAAAAAAATATCTCATAACTTGAGAACCCAAAAAAAAAAAAAAACTCATGTCCTGAGTATAAACAATAATAATAAAAAATAAACAAAAACTCATGTCCTGAGTATAAACAAAAATATATAACAACCAAAAATAAAAAAAACCCTCATCTGGGATGACGGGGGCTCCTCCTTGGGGGCACTCTCGGGCTCCTCATCTGCCTGGAGGGAGTGGGTGGTGGTGGGGGTGGGGGGGCATCAGGAGGAGGCTGATCCCCGGGTGGGCCACTCCTGGGAGCTGTTGGCTGCATGCCCTCCAATGCCACAGCGATACGGCTCAGATACAAATTTGTTTGGGCCTGCATCCTCAACTGGCGGGTGATATTGTGCCGCTGGTCACGTTGCCGCTGCCTCCCCTCTTCCCGAATGGCAGCAGTGTTGTCTCGAACAGCTGCTGTCAAGTGCCGGATATCAGCCTGCACCTCCCCCAGGCTGGTCACAACGCCCTGCACGCGACTGGGCAGCTGTGACAGAGAGCCCAGGCTGTCTGCGACCCTGTCCAGGTGGCCAGCCATCTCCCCCATTTGCTGGGTCTGTTTGGCGTGGTCCAACAGCACCTGGTCCTCGACCAAATCACACACCCCCCTGGTCTTCCGGGTGGCCTTCCTGGGGGCAGAGGAAGGTTGTCCCCGTGGGGATGGAGTCGCCCTTGAGGGGCTACCTAGGATGGGGGAGGGGATGACAGAGGGCCCTGCAGAGGAGGAGGACTCCTCCAACATTAAAATAAACTCCTGTTCAGGGACAGGCTCCTCCACAACCACCTCTGCTGAAGTGGTGTGGGCACTCTCCTCCTCCACCTCGGTGTCTCCAGCACCCAGGGCCTCGTCTTCAGCATCCCGTTGGGGGGTTGGGGTGGACTGGCCGGCACGAGATGGCCCAGCACCGTCATCTGTGGATGACACAAAGCAGACACATGTTGGTGGTCCCACACACTTGGCACATGTACCCACCCCCCCCCACATGCAACACACCAAAAAGGGGGTAAAAATCACTTACCTGTCCTGGAGCCTTCCTCTACGGAGTCATAGCCAGGGACCCCCTCCAACTGCTCCCTGTCCAGGCAGCGGGCGACCACCTCCTCCTCCGCGGTCAGGGTGACAGGACATGGGGGACCACCACCTGTGCCCCTCTCATGGCTCCTAATGGTGGACACCTTGCCCCTCACCTTGCGCCGCAGGTCATTTATTTTTTTTTGAATGTCTGAAGCACTCCGGGTGGAGTACCCCAGCACATTGACCCTGGCAGCAATGGTGGCCAGGATACCCTGCTTCCTTTCCCGGCTGGTCTTCCTGCTTTTTTTCCCATGGAGAAAATCATTAAATGCCTCCATAGCCGATATTATCACTGTGACCTCCTGGGCATTATAATTTAGGTTCCTCCTCTCTTTGGGGGTAGCGGGAGCAGCCATTACAGGGCAAAAGTATCTTCCCTGGGGTGGGGGGAAATGGAACTACTTTTGCGCCGGAATGGCGTTTCCGCCAGCGCTTTTAAGCGCCCAGCGGAACGCATTGCGCTGACGTTTCCCAGGAAGTGGTGCCGACGGAAGTTGTGAGCATGCGCACAAGGGGGGCGAGTGGAGCCGCACTCACTGCGCATGCTCCGTGGATGATGCGCTGAACGTAAGCCTCTGCGCTGGGCTCCGCCCATCATTTACATATGATCACACCCACTTCCACTTGCGTCGGGTTACGCCAGCGCATTATCGTTACTCTGGCGCAAGTTTACGCGCAACTGCTATGTGAATTACAGGACTTGCGCTGAAAGGGTCTTCAGAGTAACGTAAATGAGAAGCGTTACTCCAGAGGAAAGATACTCTCATCTACCTGAATCTGGCCCAACGTATTTAAGGCTCTTAATATAGGCGATTTTATACAATAATTATTTTTTCGCTTGAATTATTTTTCCCAATATGGGTGTGAGTGGGGCCTCATGTCTACGTTTTGCCTAAGGCCTCACAAAGCCTAGAGCCACCTCTATGTAGGACACAGCTGTATAGTAGAAAAAGAAATGCCAAGCATCTGTTGAAATATTGTGCTGGGGAGAAAACAATTCGCCAAAATATTCTGTCTTCACATCTGTCATGAGTGAGCTAATACTAAGGGATTGAGGAAGTCTTCCATTAAACATGTTAACAAGAGCCAAAAGGGCTGAAATTAAAACGAAAACACATTGAAAAAAAGGGGGCTAGGGGGCAAAGGGCCCCATAGCCATAGAAATATAACCTGAGGACAATATAGTCCTGAATCCACCACCGGAACACACCGCAACATCCCAATTGGGAAAGGCAGTAGTTTGCAGAGGTAGAATAGGGGACAAACCAACGAAGGCGGATACGCCAGGCATCTTATTAAAATATAAAATCGTGTATGGAGTTAAACATTAGCATTGTGAGATAACAAGATAAGGCTTGGAAAAGAGCATACAAATATAAAGAACATCATATCAGTAATATCAAAACAGACTTATGCAGAAGAACATCTGGGGGGGATAAGCGTTCCACTTGTAGATAAATGCGGAACTGTCTCTAGTGATGCAATCAAGTGGAGACTATAGACACCTGGATTCAGTCAGAAGGATGAGCAATAATCAGCAGGTAGTCTTTCTGAGACAGTTGTAAAAAAAAAAAAACAGGATTGCTTCAAAAAGATTGATTGAAGGGTGGACATCTGGGAAATTGACTACAGGGTTCGGTGCCATAATATAGCAATCCAAGAGTTGGATAAACATAGCCATGGGGCAGGCTCCTCAGCAATAACTAAATGTAAAAAGTGGGGCGTTTGCGCAGCAGGGGTAAAGAAAAAAGTCAACGACAAATAAGAAGGCCAGTATGGTGGCCTGAGTTTATGGGAGGAGCCCGAAGGGTATTTAAGCAGCCCACTCACACATGCTCTTTGTCGGTTCAGTGTGCAGTACTATACGTCACTGGGCCGACTCTTCCCAGCTCACCTCATGTCCGTGAGTCTGCTCATTCAATCGCCTTCGACATCACAAGTGCATTGCGGCTTCTCCGTTCATGGTCTGTCGACGGCGGTTACCGCTTACTGTCGCAGGTTGTATTCAAACCTTTTGTATCATGTGCAATCTTGCAATTCGTTATGCTTCCTATCCAGAAAAGCCCGTAGCAAAGAAAAGAAATGCCATAGGCGGAGGGCTGGCATGACGATGGGAACAGGGCACTGGAGTAAGGGGTGTCAGGATTGGAGGAAGGAGGTGGGAGGGGGAGCAGGTCCTATAAAATAGTTAGTCCCGCCCACTTCTGTAACACATTTCCCTGGGAAAGTTCCCGCCCACCCTCCCTTAACATAAGTGGGGTAATTGTGGGGATGAGTAGGGTTGTGTTGTTTCTTTCGTTGTTTTGTCTTCCCAAAACATGCAGATTATGACGTTGCCAAAGTCGTGGCAGTGGCGGGTGTCTGGTCGTTGCAGGAGAAGGAGGAACCTTGGAAACATGGGTCAGGACTCGTCGTTGGTATGGGTCCTGAGGTTTGGGCTTTCAGTTAGCGGAGGTTAGCTAAAAGCAGCTGGAATGGGTGCACTGCGGTCAGCATCGTCTCTGAGCCAGCATGTCGGCTTGAGGCCTAAACAATGGACTGGGAGGACCGCAGTGCAGAATGTTTATTTATGGAAGCGGTAATAAAAGTTTTTTTCCTGCAAAATGGCCGACACAGGGACTGATGGGTTTTGATATTGTTTTGAGAACTGTTTTTGGGTTATTGTTAAAGTTAATATATTTTAATAAAGGAGGCTGCTACGGCCATGTTTTACTCCACACCCTGGTATGGTCTGAGTTAATTAGAATAGAAAAGGGGGAAAAAAGTGGTTTAAGTTACACGGAAGGGATTTATGTTATACAGCAGTCATGCATTTCTTTTGTAAAAATCTGCCTCTGAGTTATTGTTGCTCATGTTCTAACATCTTAGTTACAAGCTTGGTACTTTTGTAACTTCCTCCTGCCAAACAAACTATTTATTTGTATATTCAGTGTCCATGCTTGCTGTCTCATTCATTTGGAGATTAGCATATATTCTTTGTATGGGTTCTTTGGCAGATTGAGGTGGTAATTGAACTCACCTGCTGCCTTGTCTGCACTTGATTAGCCTGGGGGGATGGTTGGCTGGTAGGTGTTCGGTTTCACAGCAAGGAGTAGCATACACTCTACAACCAATTCACAGCAGATTTGTTCAACACTCCTTACTTCCGATTCGTATCGGATTTGTTTCATGCATTTTACAACCGTTTTTGTATCAGTCATTTCTCTTTATAACCGTTTTGTATCAGATACATTGCATACTTTCCACCATTGCCATTCTATGTTTCCCCCATGCCGTGCGTTTTAGTTTCCGCAGCGGAACTTACGAATTGTTTGTACGCAGTTCTTCTCTCTCATTTATTTACCAAAGTTATTGCCTGTGCGTCATGCATGGCGCCACACCATGCCACACTCTTCAGATGTGTTGCACATCCACTCCACAAGCAAACCCAGTTGGATGTTCACTGTCCCAGGTAGGAATCATTAGCTTGTTTGTCATGTCAAAATTCATGGCCACTCATGGTGTCACCCGCATCATATGTTCGGTTCCCACAGTAGAGCTTATAAAATATTCATACGCACTTCTCGTGTTCTGTTTTCTACACCAAACCTTGTTGTT
Organism: Rana kukunoris; assembly: GCA_029574335.1. Taxonomy (NCBI): domain Eukaryota; kingdom Metazoa; phylum Chordata; class Amphibia; order Anura; family Ranidae; genus Rana; species Rana kukunoris. Next base: position 56,551 of record JAJQKJ010001936.1, on the reverse strand, counting down.
TTGCCCCATGCATGGCATCACGCTACAACTTTCCTACATGTTTCACTCCAGCCACAGTCCGCCGCAAACTCACTCGCATGGCCCACTGTCGTAAGTAAAATTTGTTATTACGTTCTTTATGTCCTATCAATTTGCTACTATTCGTTGTCTCCCATATCGTTCATTAGTGGCCCCTATGGAACCTACGATTCAAACAGGCGTTGTCCTTCTACCCTATACTGCTTGCTTAACCACTTAAGACCCTGACCAAAATGCAGGTAAAGGACCTTGCCCCTTTTTGCGATTCGGCACTGCGTTGTTTTAACTGACGTGGCTTCCAAAAAAAATTGGCGTCCTTTTTTCCCCACAAATAGAGCTTTCTTTTGGTGGTATTTGATCACCTCTTCGGTTTTTATTTTTTGCGCTATAAACAAAAATAAAACGACAATTCTGAAAAAAATTCAATATTTTTTACTTTTTGCTATAATAAATATCCCCCCAAAATATATATAATTTTTTTTCCCTCAGTTTAGGCCGATACGTATTCTTCTACCTATTTTTGGTAAAAAAAAATTGCAATAAACGTTTATCGGTTGGTTTTCGCAAAATTTATAGCGTTTACAAAATAAGGGATAGTTTTATTGCATTTTTATAAAAAAATTTTTTTACTACCAATAGCGGCGATCAGCGATTTTTTTCGTGACTGCGACATTATGGCGGACACTTCGGACAATTTTGACACATTTTTGGGACAATTGTCATTTTCACAGCAAAAAATGCATTTAAATTGCATTGTTTACTGTGAAAATGACAGTTGCAGTTTGGGAGTTAACCACAAGGGGGCGCTGTAGGATTTGTGTGTTCCCTGCGTGTGTTTACAACTGTAGGAGGGTGTGGCTGTAGGTGTGATGTCATCGATCACGTCCCCCTATAACAGGGATGACGTGATCGATGCTGCAGCCACAGTGAAGCACGGGGAAGCCGTGTTTACACACGGCTCTCCCCATTCTTCAGCTCCGGGGACCGATCGCCGCACTCCAGCGGCGATCGGGTCCGTGAGTCCCGCGGTCCCGGTCCCGCACGCCCGTGACCCACGGCTGGGTACTAGAACCAACGTATATATACGTTGATGTGCCCAGCCGTGCCATTCTGCTGACGTAAATGTACAGTAGGCGGTCCCTAAGTGGTTAAGGTACAAACTTTCTCAGTAACCCAATTCTTATTGATTGAGACCTTGCAACCATGCAAATCATCTCAGCAGCCTGACACCCTTGTTAAGATCCTTGCAACACATGACCTTTACAAAACGCAAAATAAAATAAAAAATATATATAAAAACGCAAAAAAAACGTTGCCACCACGCAATCTCAGCCCCTCGGCAACCTGACACCTGTTGAGACCATTGCAACCATGCAAAATCATCTCAGCAGCCTGACACCCTTGTTGAGACCCTTGCAAACGCAATATCGTCTCAGCAGCCCCACACTCATTGAGATCCTTGCAACCACGCAAAATCATCCCAGCAGCCTGACACCCTTGTTAAGACCCTTGCAACACATGACCTTTACAAAACGCAAAATAAAATAAAAAATATATATAAAAACGCAAAAAATAAAAATAAAAAATAAAAATGTTGCCACCACGCAATCTCAGCCCCCTGGCAACCTGACACCTGTTAAAACCGCTGCAACTATGCAAAATCGTCTCAGCAGCCTGACACCCTTGTTGAGACCCTTGCAAACGCAATATCGTCTCAGCAGCCCTCACACTCATTGAGATCCTTGCAACCACGCGTATATCGTCTCAGCAGCCTGACACCCTTAAGACCCTTGCAACACATGACCCTTACAAAACGCCAAAAAAAAAAGGATTTTTAATAACAGCTTACCTGTAAAATCCTTTTCTTGAAGTACATCACGGGACACAGAGCGCATAGCCATTACATATGGGTTATATGGGTACCTTCAGGTGTGGACACTGGTGTAATCAACTTCACAGGAAGTTCCTCCCTATATAACCCCCTCCCACTGAGAGTGCTTTAGTTTTGTAGCAAGCAATTTCTCTGAGGTTACACAATGTTCCCCAAAAGAGGGGTGGGAGCTCTGTGTCCCGTGATGTACTTCAAGAAAAGGATTTTACAGGTAAGCTGTTATTAAAAATCCTTTTTTCTTTATCGTACATCACGGGACACAGAGCGCATAGCCATTACATATGGGATGTCCCAAAGCAATGCTCCATGAAGGGAGGGAGACCGTAAGGCCAAAAAAATAGCCAAACAGAAAATATATCAGGAGGTAAAATATAGCTCCACCAACAGAAAAAAAGTGGGCGTGAACCGGGCCAGAGGATTCTATACTGCTGCCCGTAGGACCGCCTGCCCAAATGCTGCGTCCGTAGCTTTTTCGACGTCCAACTTATAAAATTTAGTAAACGTATGTACGGAAGACCAGGTTGCCGCTTTGCAAACCTGTGCCATAGAGATCTGATGGTGTGCCGCCCAGGAGGCACTCATGGCCCTCGTAGAATGGGCTTTAACTGATAAGGGAGGTGGAACGCGCTTCAGACCATAGGCCTGAAAAATCAGCTGCTTAATCCACCTAGCCAAGGAAGACTTGGCAGCCGGCTGACCCTTCTTGGGGCCATCCGGGAGAACGAAAAGCACATCTGTTTTCCGAATCTTTTCTGTAGCCTTGAGATAGACCCTCATGGCTCGAACCACGTCCAAAGTATGAAGCAGTCTTTCCTCTCTGGACTGGGGAGTAGGAAAGAAGGATGGTAGGACTAGGTCCTGATTCAAGTGAAAACTGGATATGACCTTAGGAAGGAAAGAAGGCTGAGGCCGCAGAACCACTCTGTCCTTATGCAGAATCAGGTACGGTTCCCTGCAAGACAAGGCTGCCAGCTCGGAGACCCTTCTGGCCGAAGCCATAGCCACCAAGAAAACCAACTTTCGGGTTAGCAGCACAAGAGGGATTTCTGTCAGAGGTTCAAACGGCTGCTTTTGTAAAGCTGACAAGACCAGATTTAAATTCCAGGGGCAGAGGGGAGCTCTAATAGGGGGATTTACATGCAAGACCCCCTGCAAAAAGGTTTTCACAAGCGAATGTGTGGCCAAAGGCCTTTGAAACCATATCGATAAGGCAGACACCTGCCCCTTTAGAGTACTAAGAGCCAACCCCTTGTCAACGCCAACCTGGAGGAATCGCAAGATCCTGTCAATAAAAAACTTGCGAGGATGCCCTCCTTGAGACTCGCACCACTCCACATAGGTTCTCCAGACTCTGTAATAGATATTTCTAGAGACTGGCTTCCTAGCTTGAATTAACGTAGATATGACTTGGGCTGAGAGGCCTCTGCCCTTAAGAATTAGGGATTCAGCCGCCAAGCCATCAAATTTAGCTGCTGTGAAGCAGGGTGGTAGATCGGGCCCTGAGATCTGGGCGCAGGGGGAGTGGCCACGGTGCCCCTACTGACATCCTCACGATGAGTGCGTACCAAGCCCTTCTGGGCCAGGCTGGGGCCACCAGGATCACCGGCCTGCGCTCCACCCTGATCCTTCGTAGAAGGCGGGGAATCATCTGTAGTGGAGGGAACGCATACAGGAGAGAAAACTGGTGCCAGGGGCAAACCAACGCATCGGTCCCGTAGGCCGAGGGGTCCCTGGCTCGGGATACGAATTTTTCCAACTTCTTGTTGAATCTTGTTGCCATGATGTCCACATCGGGAACTCCGAATCTTTGGCAAATCTCTTGGAATACCTGGGGGTGAAGAGACCACTCTCCCGGGAGTAACTGTTGACGACTCAAAAAATCTGCTTGAGAATTGTCTATCCCTGGGATGAACACTGCTGAGATGCTTCGGCCCATGAAAAAATCAGGTTTACTTCCCTTTGAATTTTTGTAGATTGATTGTTGTGCCCCTGGATGACAATCAACACCCTTAGTAATATAAATGCCGCGTCCTACTAGTTTGAGAGATTGTTTGTGGAAAAGAAATGGACTTTGTAGGCATCAAATATAGAAAATTGAAAAATAAATTTAATTTAGTATAAAAATAGTATAAATAGCTACAGGTCATCAACACCACACATGTTGATGTATCCTGTAGATCTAAAACAACATATTCTAGTTTATACAGAAAAAAGCAATGTCAAGACAATGAATAACACAATAAATTTGTACTGAGATAACCAATACGGCGCAGATAGAGGGTTTTTTTTTTCCAAACCAAGAGAATAACTGCTGTGTGTATCGGAAAAAGATGTTTTTTTAGGTCTTGACATTCATACGCTTCCTTTCAAAGAGCTCTACATGTTTCATGGTATAGACCACTTCATCGGGAGCATGAGGAAGATGAACTGCATAAATGAAACAAAGATTATAATAAACAAAATAACATACAATGTGCTATATATATAAAAGAGCGCATTATGCTTCCATCATTGGATGGGTAGAATAATGTGCTTGGTAGACTTACCAAAAAATAAGATTTAATGGTATGTATCAAAAACCAGGGGAAATATGAATTGAGGCTACCCAGTAGACGACAAAAACCCCCCTAAGGATGAATTAAGTATTGTTAATTTGACCCCCTATCCACTCTCAGAGGTAGAACTCACAGTCCTTAAGTTAGGACTGAGTTTCTGCCCATACGCTAACCTTGACAAATATGAGGTCATAAAAGACCTCTATTTATTTGCACGCAAATTAACCTATAAATTCATTTTTGACCCCGATAGAAGGAGAGTTAAGGAGGAAAAGGAACTATCAGAGCAAATCAAAAAGTATACAATGAGAGAGTTTCGAGCACTAAAAGATCTTATGCTCCTCCTAGACGAAAATACCAGCTGTCCAACCACACAAATTGCAAACCCACAACAAGAGCAGGAAAACAAACTAAGATCCCAATTTAAGAAAAAATCGGACCAATTTCCAGATTTGAACACCAACCCACAAATTATGGCGTTTTTGATTGCCACTATCTATGAAATAAAAAATATGCCATTAATGTCAATACCATCTAACTTATCCAAGCAACAAACTAAAGCCCTAAAGGGATTACAAACAAGAAAGGACACCGTCATCAAGTCCTCCGATAAGGGGGGTAATATTGTTTTGCTCACATGCAAACAATATGAAACAATGTGTCAAAAAATTCTGCAGAATGAGGAATGGTACTCCCCAATCACGGTGGACGTCACTGCACAATTTAAACTAGAGTTTAAGATGCTTATTTATACAGCATACACTGAGGCACTAATCGACAAACCGATATATGAATTTTTCAATGTTCCCTTTCCAAGAGAGCCGATATTTTATGCAATCCCTAAGATCCACAAAAATAAAGAAGTCCCTCCCGGACGACCTATCATATCTGGGATTGGTTCCCTTACAGAGAACTGTAGTCGATTTGTAGATTTCTTTCTGATGCCCCACGTTACAAGATTACCATCATATATCAAGGACACCCTAGACTTACTCAGAAAATTGGATGGATTGACAATTCCCACCGAAGCTCACCTAGTTACCATCGATGTGGAAGCGCTCTATTCGAGCATTCCACACGATAAGGGCCTTCAGGTTATCAAAACTTTCCTCTTGGAGGAGGATCACAGGCAGTGGAAATTCAAGGATCTAATCATATCCCTACTATCATTTATCTTAAAACACAACTATTTTTCGTTCATGGGCTCCCACTACCTCCAGGTACAGGGCGTTGCCATGGGCACCTGCTGTGCCCCGGCATACGCCAACCTGTACCTGGGGGGGTGGGAGCGCATGATATTTTCTGATCCTCAATACCAGCCCTTCTTGAGTTTTGTGTTATGTTGGTACCGTTATATTGATGACGTGTTTATCATCTGGACAGGCCCTATCCCTAAGTTGCATGAATTTCTGGTTCTTTTGAATTCAAACGAATTTAACCTCAAATTCACATATAATTGGCAGCAAGATTCAGTACCCTTCCTTGATGTCACAATATATAGAGACTCAGACGATAATATCAGTACCAAATTATTTCGCAAAAGTACAGCAGGCAATACGCTCCTCCACGCTACTAGTGCCCACCCCCTCTCCCTAGTCCATAGCATCCCCTATGCTCAGTACTTGAGACTACGGAGAAACTGCACCTATGATGAAGATTTTAAACAACAGGCCTATGAACTCAAAATCAGGCTACTACAAAGAGGTTATAGCAAAAGCCTGCTAAGAAAAGCATATAACAAATCGCTAAATCAAGATAGGGTGTCTCTTATATATAATAAGAAAAACAAAACTAGTGGAGAACTCCTGAATAACACCACCAAATTCATCACAAAATATGCAGCTCAACATGATACACTCCGAAGAAACTGTCTCGCCAAACATTGGCACCTCCTAAAGGAGGATCCAATACTCAAGAAATACGTCAGGGAAACTCCAGAGATCATATTTCGCAGATGCCCATCCATAGGTAATAAACTTACAAGAAGTGAATACAAACCACCAGACGAAGACAGAGGTTTTCGTAGAGGATTAGAAATCTGTGGGCAATGTTCCTATTGCCCATGGATACAATCAGGTACCTCCTTTCATCTCCCAAATGGCGAAACTTTCAAACCAAAATTCCATGCCACATGTAACACAGAAGGTGTAATATATCTTATGCAATGCAAATGTAAAGCCTTCTATGTAGGAAAAACTATTCGTCAACTAAAACAACGAATATACGATCACATATACTATTCCCAATATGCCAAAATTATCACACCAATCAGCAGGCACCTGGGACTATACCATAGATTTGATACTTCGTTTATCAAATTTATGGTATTAGAAGTTGTTCCCAAGGATCCAAGAGGTGGCAACTGGGATAAGAGGATCCTACAAAAAGAAACTTTCTGGATAGAAAGATTAGGAGCCACCTTTCCACCTGGCATTAATGAAATACTGACGTATCGACCTTTTCTGTAAACATCCTCCTAATTATCCAGTTTCCATCTGACATCCGAGGGATAAAATACGTTTTTGGCATTTTGGGCACATTCTTGCTACACACATGCTAATTGTGCCTGCAAAAGCAGGCTATTCTTCCTATGAGGGCATTCCATTATTACTATCAGCAGGCTATATATCTCCCCCTTCCCCTGCAATAGGATACACAAGGGAACTACCTATGCACCATATATATCCACATATATTTATGATTATTATATATATAAAGGAAAAAAATTATTATTTTTTTCTTTTTCTTTTTCATTTTTTTTTTCATATATATATATTTTTTTTTTCTATACATGTTTGGTTATTCAATATGTATATTATGGCTTAATAAGTATTCGATGTTATTTGCTAAGTATAACTGAGCATCAAACTCAGTGGGTGATCACAAACAGCAACTGCACCCATTTGCATTGAATTCACTTGTAAATCTTGCTGTTATTTTACTAACAGGGGTTAATCTCTTGAGGCTACTCCGTTTTGAGCTGTATTGCCTGTGACATACTTAGTTCATGTCCGTTGTTGCTCTATGGGCGGAGTGGTATGGCTTGAGCGGCGGCCCCTTCCCCCCCCCCCCCTCCCCCTCCCCTTTTTTCCCCCCCTCCCCCTTCCTCTACCTTCCCATTCCGAGTGACAGTTACTAAGCCCCACCTGCGGGCCACGTAAGCCATTGATAGGGATGGACGGGCGTGCCCTCACGTTCCAGAGGGAGGCCCTGGTCCGTCCTCCAATGGCTGTATTTTTCGGACTTCCGCCCTTCGCACGCCCATTGCGCCATCTTTCCTTGGGGCGGCGTGATCGGCGCCATTGCGTATGTGCGGCAGTCCGCGCGGTCCGTATGCGTGACGTCAGACGTTCTGACGCGCGCGACTCGGGGGAGCATATAAAACCCAAGGCAGCACTTTATGGTCGATGCAAGACCAGGTGCTGCCACATACAGCATTGGAGCAGCTTTTGAAAAATCATAGCTCAGGACAAGCAAGGTAAGCATTTTTCACCCAAAACTATATCCATTAGTTTGTCCGCCGAAATATGCATAAGCTATATCAGCACAGATTCATACTATGGCTATCTCCTTGCAGAGAATTTTTCTTTTGGCAATACGTTTGGATGCATCTAAATCCACATACCAAGGGGGAGTTCAGCATTCCCTAGGCAAGGTAATTTAACCCAGTGTTGTGTTTTACTATATATACACACATCCCCTCCTTAATAAGCATACAAGATTGTCTAGTCCTAGCAATAAATACCAATGTACCATACAGTGTTTCTGGGGTCCTTTTCAATTACCCATTAACAAATTATTCACAAGTTGTTTTATCCATGTAAACTCACCACAATAGTACTGTTAGTATTGAGCGCCCCCTTGTGACATCCTTACTAGATTACACTTAATCAATTTTTATTACCACAATAAACATCTAAAATATCTGGCAATTACATCAAATAATTCTCCAATTGCTGTGTAGGTTTCATAGCACCCCGTCTGGTGGAGCTGGCTGCCATCTCGGAATAACTTTCTGGGCTGTCCGCGCTACCCAGCCCGCTCGATCCCTACAGCAACGGTGCTCCCACATCAGGAGACATCTACGGCTCTCTATGGTTTCTACTGGGTAGCCTCAATTCATATTTCCCCTGGTTTTTGATACATACCATTAAATCTTATTTTTTGGTAAGTCTACCAAGCACATTATTCTACCCATCCAATGATGGAAGCATAATGCGCTCTTTTATATATATAGCACATTGTATGTTATTTTGTTTATTATAATCTTTGTTTCATTTATGCAGTTCATCTTCCTCATGCTCCCGATGAAGTGGTCTATACCATGAAACATGTAGAGCTCTTTGAAAGGAAGCGTATGAATGTCAAGACCTGAAAAAACATCTTTTTCCGATACACACAGCAGTTATTCTCTTGGTTTGGAAAAAAAAAACCCTCTATCTGCGCCGTATTGGTTATCTCAGTACAAATTTATTGTGTTATTCATTGTCTTGACATTGCTTTTTTCTGTATAAACTAGAATATGTTGTTTTAGATCTACAGGATACATCAACATGTGTGGTGTTGATGACCTGTAGCTATTTATACTATTTTTATACTAAATTAAATTTATTTTTCAATTTTCTATATTTGATGCCTACAAAGTCCATTTCTTTTCCACAAACAATCTCTCTTACTTCCCTTTGAGCCGCTAGGCTCCTTGTGCCCCCCTGGTGGTTTATGTATGCCACCGCCGTGGCATTGTCGGACTGTATCCTTACTGGCAGACCCTGCAGGGGGAGAGTCCAGGCGATCAGGGCCAACCGAGCAGCTCTGATCTCTAGGACATTGATGGGAAGCAGCCTTTCTGCCTCTGACCACTGTCCCTGCTGGGTCCGTTTTCCTAAGATTGCCCCCCAACCTGATAGGCTGGCATCTGTGGTTACTATTTTCCACGAGATGGGGCAAAAGGTTTTCCCTTTTGATAATTTTTGAGGGATCAGCCACCAGTACAGGCTGCGCCTGACTCCTGGGGAAAGAACTAATGGACGGTCTAATGCCTGTATGGACTTGTTCCAAGCAGAGAGAATAGCTGCCTGCAGAATTCTGGTATGGATCTGGGCATAGGGCGCTGCTTCGAAGGCGGCCACCATCTTTCCCAGCAGTCGCATGCATAGGCGAATAGTCGGCTTCTTTTTGCCTAAGACTATTTGAATCGTTTGAATCAACGACCTGATCTTCTCTTGAGGTAAAAATACCCTCTGGCATTCTGTATCTAACCGAAAGCCTAGATATTCCAACTGTCTTGTGGGTTGTAACCTTGATTTTTCTTGGTTCACAATCCACCCGAACTCTTCTAGATGCCGCATCATGCGGACTACTGCATGATTGAGGTTGGAAGCTGATCTGTCGATAACCAGGAGATCGTCCAGGTATGCCAGGACCAAGATGCCTTCTGTCCTTAGGACGGCTAGCACCGGGGCTAACACCTTTGTGAATACCCGTGGAGCTGTTGCCAACCCGAAAGGGAGGGCTACGAACTGGAAATGACTTTGATTTATCGTAAAACGAAGAAACTTGTGATGTGCTGGGTAAATCGGCACATGCAGATATGCATCCTTTATGTCTATAGATGCTAGAAAGTCGCCCTGATGCAGGCTGGCTGTCACTGAACGTATGGAGTCCATACGAAAGGTCTGAATCCTTAGAAAGCGATTTAGGCGTTTGAGGTCTAATATAGGCCTGACGTCGCCATTGGGTTTTGGTATAACAAAAAGGTTGGAGTAGAATCCCAGACCCCTTTCTTGGGTTGGTACTTCTACAATTACTCCTTGGAGCAAGAGGCGATCCAACGCCTTTACGAGAGAGGCCCTCTTTAACGGGTCGCTTGGAAGACTTGACCCCTGAAAATGAGGAGGGGGGATTTCTCAAAACTCTAGTTTGTAGCCTGAGGCTACTACGGACCGAACCCAAGAGTCGGGAATTCTGGCCTTCCAGACTTCGGAGAAAAACTGAAGTCTTCCCCCCACCCAAGAGAGTGGGGGCGCCCCTTCATGAATCTGACTTGATGACTGGTTTAGCCGGCTTGCGAGACCAGGGCCTCTTGTTTGCCGCGGCTTGTCCCTGTGGGCGGCTATTAACTGCTGAACGCCCGGGAGGCCGTCGATACTGACGGGAAGTCGAAGGGGCCGAGCCTGCAATGGCCTGTCGTTTAAACGTGGGCCCACGCGGTCTTTTCTTGACCGGTAAGGAAGTACTTTTTCCACTTGATATGGTGTGGATATATTTATCTAGGTCTTCCCCGAATAGTCTTCCCCCATGAAAGGGAAACCCTGCTAAAAGCTTTTTGCAGGGTGCCTCTGCTGACCAGTTCTTTAGCCACAAAAGGCGACGCATGTGAACCATCAGTAGAGATGAACGGGATGCCTGTTGGATGGAGTCCTTAATAGCATCTATTGCAAAGCAGAGAGCCCTAGGAAATTCTGCTAATTCATGAGTATGCTGAGCCGGCATGTCCTTTAATATATGTTTTGCCTGATCCTTCAGGGCCTGACAAACACAAATGGCTGCTACTGCTGGCTGAACCATGGCACCTACTGAGGTGAAAGCTGCTTTCAGTAGGGTCTCGAATTTTTTGTCGACCGGATCCTTGAACATATGGACATTTTCAACCGGACAAGTCAGGGATTTATTCACGCAGGAAATGGCCGCGTCCACTGTAGGGAGTGCCCATCTCTTTACATATTCCTCTTCCATAGGGTAGAGAATAGAGAATCTTTTAGGAGGGACAAAGATTCTATCAGGTCGAGCCCAATCCTGGTAAATCACGTTCCGCAGAAGGGGGTGCATTGGAAAAGACACACAAGTTAATGGAGCCTTTAAAGAACCCAATGAGGATACCTCCGGGGCTACTGGTTCTGGCACTGGAAGTTTAAAGGCAGTGCGAACCATATCTGTCAAAGACTGGATCCACAGGCTCTCCGCTTGAGAGGCCGAAAAATATTCATCTATAGTGGAATTTTCCCTGTCTGAACCGTCGGGACTTGGGTCTGCCTGATCCCCTTGTGGGTCCCGTTCCTCTGAAGAGGAGACCTCCGCCTCTGAAAACCCCACACTGGGTGAGGGGGATCTAGCCCGCTTTCTACTTGGGCAAGGACGGGAAAACAACGCAGTTAACCTTTTCTCTAGCCCACTCATGGTGGCTGCTAGCATTTCTTCCGTCACGTAAACGGGAATGGGTGGATCGGGGGCCGCCTCTGCCCCCAGCACCCCCAATGGCTCTTGTACTATGCCACTCGGTGTCCTAACTGGCGAGGGTGGGGCCGTAGAAACCTGGCCCAAATCCTCTGACCCCGATGGAGACCCCTTTTGCTTTTTGGCACCTTTAGCAGCCTTGGCTGGTCCAGATCCCTTTGGAGCCATTGTACAACCTTGGGTCACCCCTATAGCCAACACCTGACTGTTGCAGCTAGGAGTAACCAATATGAGGGCAGGTATGAGAAAAATGAAAAATAACTAATTTCTCTCTTTTTCCTTTTTTTTTTTTTCAAAATTTTTTTTTTTTTTTTACCCGCCTGGGAGGTGGCAATACTGAGGAAACCTGTGAGTATTGACACACCAATGCCCGTTAGCCGGAGTCCAAGGTAGACTCAGATACTGCTGGATCTAAGGCTGAGTCCCTTTAAGCAAAAAAACTTCCTTTTTTTTTTTTTTTTTTCTGGTCAATAGTGGACCTAAGTCCTAGACCTGAAGATCCACAAAACCGCCACTGGGTGTCACTGTGTGGCCAAAAGACCCGGCTGCACGCTCTGTATCCTTTCTTCCTCTGCCTCCAGGAGGGAAAGACCAGCCAGAAAAAAGTTTTTCCCTTTAAACAGACCCTGACGCTGCTGGCCCGCCCCCCCGACGCACGCCGACGCTATAAAAGGCGGCGCGCACGCGCGCGCGCACGACCGCGCGCACCACGCTGAAACCACATGGAGGAAGCAGAGCAGAGGAAACAACATGGACCAGCGTTTAGGCAGCACCAACAGACACCAGGTAAGCACTAATCTTATTGTAGTGCACACATAGCGAGGAAGCTGTCCCCATGGGCTTCCTAAGAAACAGGAGTTTTTACCAGCAATTTCCTCTTTAAAACATGTGGGGTTGCAGTATCAGTGTTAACAGGCAGACCTGGGGTGAGTAGCAAATATATAACTTACACAAGTATACATATATCTACATGTTATCTGGGTAAACATTAGTATCCCATCCTGCCTACACAGACATAGTGGAGATAGTGGCTGATGCACAAGCATACTGTTAGCCAACCCAGAACCCCCAGGGGGATACCTACTGTCGAACCAAGTCCCGCAGGTTCCCTCTTACCTGCTCTACGCTGCAGGGTATTGCAAAATGCAAGAGGCCCAATCTTCCCCCATCTCCGTGGGTATTGTCTTGGACCTTCAGGGACCGGGGTCCTGTGTTAAGGAACCCACACCCCTGGACCTATATAGCATCCTGGCATCAGTAGCATTTAGTTCTTGGAAGAGACTAAGGCACTGGAGCCCAGAATCCAGCCCTCCAAGGAGAGGCATTATAGGCAAAACCCCACTCCAGCAGGGCCCGGGTACCGTACACCTTGGCTTTGAAGCACTTCGGACGGATCCGGCTAGCTATCCTGGGTCCCGAGACCTCCGAGGGACAGCTAGACGTGACCAACACCTAAGACACTGGCGAAAAAACTAAAGCACTCTCAGTGGGAGGGGGTTATATAGGGAGGAACTTCCTGTGAAGTTGATTACACCAGTGTCCACACCTGAAGGTACCCATATAACCCATATGTAATGGCTATGCGCTCTGTGTCCCGTGATGTACGATAAAGAAATATATATACAAAAAACTAAAAAATTAAAAAAAAACGCAAAAAGAAAAAAGAAATATAAAAGTGCAGAAAAAAAACGCCACCAAAAAAAAACGCTAAAATCTCGGCCCAGGAACCTGACACCTGTTGAGACCATTGCAACCACACAAAATCGTCTCAGCAGCCTGACACCCTTGTTGAGACCCTTGCTAAAGCAATACCGTCTCAGCAGCCCCACACTCATTGAGACCCTTGCAACCTCCCACTCGATAAAGACCTTTGTGACCACGCAGTCTCGCCCCAGCAACCTGGCATTCATTGAGATCCTTGCAGCCAGGCAAATTGTCTTAGGCCTCATGTACACTGCTGTTGGTAAACGGACGTTTAGAAACAGTCGGATGTTTTTTCAGCCGCCCCCAATCTCTCCTCTGTTATCTTACCAGTACATCTACACAGCGTCCCCACAGGGTCCCCAATCTCTCCTCCGTGTTATTTTATCAGTACATCTACACAGGATCATTATAGTCGATTCTAGGCAGTTGAGTTAGAAACCTTCCTGGGAAAAAAAATGGGTTCAGTCGGATGTTCAGAGGCATTCGAAACACCAATGCCTGTAAAGGCCTGTAAACACTGCCAGATGTGGTAACTAATGTTTACCAGCGTTTCATTCACAGTCATTTTCATAAAAAAAAAAAAAAAGGAATATTGTCTCAGCAATTTGACACTTCTTTGAGACCCTTGCAAATGTAATATCATCTCAGCTACCTCACACTCGTCTAGACCTTTGCAACCATGCAATCTCGTCTCAGCAACCTAACACCCGTTCAGACCTTTGCAGTCATATAAAGTCGTCTTAGCAAACTGACACTCATTTGACACCATTGCAAACGCAATATCGTCTCAGCAACCTGACACCTGTTTAGACCTTTGCAGCCATACATAGTCATCTCAGCAGCCCGACACTCACTTGAGACCATTGCAAATGCAACATCGTCTCAGCAACCCATCACTTGTTTAGACCCGTGCAACCACACAAGGCCATCTCAAAACAACCTCATAATCATTGAGACCTTTGCAACCGTGCAATATCGTCTCAGCAAACCAGACTGAGACCCTTGCTACCATGCAATGCCATCTCAAAACAAACCTCATAATCATCAAAGCCTTTGCAACCGGGCAATATCGTCTCAGCAAACCAGACTGATACCCTTGCAACCACGCAATGCCGTCTCAAAACAAACCTTCATACTCGAGGCCCCTGCAACCACACAATATCATCCCAGCAACCTGACACTCACTGACACCCTTGCAACCACATAAGACTGTCTGCATTAGTATAAAACACTTTGCAGCACGCACCACGTGCAAACCCGAATACAAAACTAAACTTGCAAACACACCTCAGTGACAAACAATCAGTCACACAAACACACAGTGGCACCTAGTTGGCCATTCATCTTTAGTGGCACGCGGGCCACTCATCTTTTCCCTGTATTTTTCCCTGCAGTTAGTTCAGGTTTCCATCCAGCACCAGCGAGTGCACGTTGGTCTGCGAGTGCACGTTGGTCTGCGAGTGCACGTTGGTCAGCAAATGCATGTTTATGGTCGTGGCCCTCTGACCGAGAGTGATGTGGATCACATAAACACGCGACAAGACTTACAGCATAAATAGACCTGAAGTGTGCCTTGGTGGTCTGGTCAGTATGCCAAGAAAAGGGGGCATACCCAAAGTAAGTAATGGGTAGTTGTTGAAGAAGGATATGCTGAGAAGTGCCCTGAAAAAGGGAAGGGCGGGAGGGTGTCGAATGCGATTGAATGCGCAGACTCACGGACATGAGGTGAGCTGTGAAGAGTCGGCCCAGTGACGTGTAGTACTGCACACTGAACCGACAAAGAGCATGTGTGAGTGGGCTGCTTAAATACCCTCCGGGCTCCTCCCATAAACTCAGGCCACCATACTGGCCTTCTTATTTATGGTCGTGGCCCTCTGACCGAGAGTGATGTGGATCACATAAACACGCGACAAGACTTACAGCATAAATAGACCTGAAGTGTGCCTTGGTGGTCTGGTCAGTATGCCAAGAAAAGGGGGAAAAAGACTCAGATAGGGAAATAGCTTATATTGATTTCTTGTATTTATTGAGCCAGCTTGGTAAAGGCTTGTGCCATTTCTTCCTGAGGATTTGGGATGTATGTGGCAAAACAAGGAGACTTCCCAGCAGCCTGGTATCTCGATTACGTGGTCTGGTACTCCCTGTTGGGAGGCAGTTGAGGCTGCTCTAATTCGGAAAGAATGTCCAGAGAACCGACTGGGATTTGAAGCCCAAGTTGCTTAGGATTCTGACATGCTTGACAACTGTCTGCCACTCAGGGAGCTGGTTTAGAAAGGGTAGCAACAAGCTACCATCAGATTGGCTGGGTAGATGGAGCAGTAGTCGGTCGAGCACCGTCACTGGGCGTCAGGCATTGTTAGTCTGAAACAGGTTGATGTCAACCCCCGGGGCTGGTTTGTTGTGTTTGCAGTCTGAGAGTGTAGGGGTTCAAAAGCGAGTCGGGTGGTGTCGGAGCAGTGTCTGACTGCCGGAGCCACTGACTGTAAATTCACTAGGTTGTAGGGAACCGTAGAAGGCTTGGTAGATGGCTGCTTGGATGACTATGCTGGGCAAGGCCCTAAATGGGGAACGAGTAAGGATTTCAGACATGTCCCTAAAGAGGGCACTCTTGAAAGGTAGGCGCTCGCCACTGACTACAGGTTGGTGCTTCTGTATGCTCTGCAGAAGTGACTTGACTGCATGGGCTCGAGAATACTGACAGTTTACTGGGGTCCTGCAGGGACAGGAAATGCTGGACGCCATCTAGATATGGCGTGATAGTATTGTGAGAAAGGGTCAGCTGCGTGTGGCAATACGATATGAAGGCTAGGACGTGTCTAACGTTGCCTATTGCTGCTCTGAGGCAAGTGGCCAAAAATTAGCAGTTAGTGTTCCAAGCAGTGCGATAGGCCTTCAGTGTGTTGCGTGCCAAGGAGTGGTTAATAAGCTGGGTTGAGTTAGTGAGATGCTACTTCAATCCATCATCAGCAATGACCAGGGTGGGACAGGGATGGTTATTGGGTCAGCTCCAGGCTCTTGCTGGAAAAACAAAGTAAGGTTGGAATGGGACAGAGCATCAGCTGCGATTTTGCATTTGCCTGGAACATGTCTACAGAAGATATTAAACTGGTGACAAAGTGACAGCTGCGCGAGCCTGCGCAGGAAGAACGTGATGGGGAGAGGCTTGATCTACCTTAATTGATGAAGTCGGCTGTGGCTTGATTGTCTGTGGTGAAGAACACTGTCTGTCCAGTTCAAGTGTGGCCCCAGACCTGGGTAGCTGCCACAATGGGGTACAGCACGAGGCGTGATGAAGACTGGGGTGAAGCAGAAATTTAAGAGAATTTCTGGGGGCCAAAGTTTGGAAAACCAGCGGCGGACGAAAAATGCAGGCAAAAGCCTGTGGTGGCTCGGCTGACACTGCCGGGATGAAGAGTGAAATGCTGTTCTATCAGGTGGGGAAGTTGTCCCACATAGCTAAGTCTGCTACTGATGCTTGCTCTAGTTTGAGAACTTGGACTGGATCTTGCATTGGTGTGAGAAAATCAAGACAATACAAAGGTGCTCAACAAGACGATATACGTGCACTCTCTGACCAACGTGCACTCGCTGACCAACGTGCACTCGCCGACCAACGTGCACTCGCCGACCAACGTGCACTCGCCGACCAACGTGCACTCGCCGACCAACGTGCACTCGCCGACCAACGTGCACTCGCAGACCAACGTGCACTCGCTGGTGCTGGTTGGAAACCTGAACTAACTGCAGGGAAAAAGACAGGGAAAAGATGAGTGGCCCGCGTGCCACTAAAGATGAATGGCCAACTGGGTGCCACTGTGTGTTTGTTTGGCTGATTGTCAGTGAGGTGTGTTTGCAAGTTTAGTTTGTATTCGGGTTTGCACGTAGGTGCGTGCTGCAAAGTGTTTTATACTGCTGCAGACAATATTGTGTGGTTGCAAGGGTCTCAGTCTGGTTTGCTGAGACGATATTGCGTGGTTGCAAAGGTCTCGATGATTATGAGGTTTGTTTTGAGATGGCCTTGTGTGGTTGCACGGGTCTCAACAAGTGAGGGGTTGCTGAGACGATGTTGCGTTTGCAATGGTCTCAAGTGAGTGTCGGGCTGCTGAAATGACTATGTATGGCTGCAAAGGTCTGAACGGGTGTCAGGTTGCTGAGACGATATTGCGTTTGCAATGGTGTCAAATGAGTGTCAGTTTGCTAAGACGACTTTGTATAGCTGCAAAGGTCTGAACGGGCGTTAGGTTGCTGAGACGAGATTGTGTGGTTGCAAAGGTGTAGACGAGTTTGAGGTAGCTTAGATGACATTTTGCAAGGGTCTCAAATGAGTGTCAAGTTGCTGAGACAATATCCCCCCCCTTTTTTTTTATGAAAACGACTGTGAATGAAACGCTGGTAAACATGAGTTACCACATCTGGCTGTGTTTACGAGCTGTTACAGGCATTGGCGTTTCGAATGCCTTTGAACATCCGTCTGAACCCATTTTTTTTTTTCGAGAAGGTTTCTGAACTCAACTGCCTAGAAATTACTATAAATGATCCTGTGTACATGTACTGATAAGATAACATAGAGGAGTGATTGGGGATCCTGTGTAGACGTACTGATAAGATAACATAGAGAAGAGATCAGGGGCGGCTGAAAAACACCAATTTTTCTGGCTGAAAGGGTCTCAATGAATGCCATGTTGCTGGGGCGAGACTGCGTGGTCACAAAGGTCTTTGATGAGTGGGAGGTTGCTCGAGATGGTATTGCGTGGTTGCAAGGCTCTCGATGAGTGTTGGGCTGCTGAGACGGTATTGCGTTTGCAAGGGTCTCAACAATGGTGTGAGGCTGCCGAGACGGTATTGCGTGGTTACAAGGGCCTTGATGAATGTGGGGCTGCTGAGACGGTATTGCGTTTGCAAGGGTCTCAACAATGGTGTGAGGCTGCCGAGACGGTATTGCGTGGTTGCAAGGGCCTTGATGAATGTGAGGCTGCTGAGATGGTATTGCGTTTGCAAGGGTCTCAACAAGGGTGTCAAGCTGCTGAGACGGTTTTGTGTGGTTGCAAGGGCCTTGATGAATGTAGGGCTGCTGAGACGATTTTGCGTGGTTGCAATGGTCTCAACAGGTGTCAGGTTGCTGGGCCGAGATTGCATGGTGGCAAAGTTTTTTTTTTTTTTTTGCGTTTTTTTTTTATATATAAATATATATATATATTTTTTTGCGTTTTTGTAAGGGCCTTGTATTGCAAGGGTCTTAACAAGGGTGTCAGGCTGCTGAGATGATTTTGTGTGGTTTCAAGGGTCTCGATGAGTGTGGGGCTGCTGAGACGGTATTGCGTTTGCAAGGGTCTCAACAAGGGTGTCAGGCTGCTGAGACGATTTTGCGTAGTTGCAGCAGTCTCAACAGGTGTCAGGTTGCCGGGGGGCTGAGATTGCGTGGTGACGTAGTTTTTTTTTTTTTATATATTTGCGTTTTTTTTGCGTTTTTATATATATTTTTTATTTTATTTTGCGTTTTGTAAAGGTCATGTGTTGCAAGGGTCTTAACAAGGGTGTCAGGCTGCTGGGATGATTTTGCATGGTTGCAAGGATCTCAATGAGTATAGGGCTGCTGAGACGATATTGTGTTTGCAAGGGTCTCAACAAGGGTGTCAGGCTGCTGAGGCGATTTTTCATGGTTGCAATGGTCTCAACAGGTGTCAGGTTGCCGAGGGGCTGAAATTGCGCGGTGGAAACTTTTTTTTTTGTGTTTTTTTTGCGTTTTTTTCTTTTATTTTTGCGTTTTTTTTTTTTGCGTTTTTATATATATTTTATTTTGCGTTTTGTAAAGGTCGTGTGTAGCAAGGGTCTTAACAAGGGTGTCAGGCTGCTGAGATGATTTGCATGGTTGCAAGGTCTCAATCAATAAGAATTAGGTTACTGAGAAAGGATAGAAACACCTGATTTGTTTGTACCTTAAGCAAGCAGTATAGGGTAGAAGGACAATGCCTGTATGAATCGTAGGTTCCGTAGGGGCCACTAACGAACGATATGGGAGACAACGAATAGTAGCAAATTGATAGGACATAAAGAATTTAATAACAAATTTTACTTGCGACAGTGGGCCATGCGAGTGAGTTTGCGGCGGACTGTGGCTGGAGTGAAACATGTAGGAAAGGTGTAGGGATGCCATGCATGGGGCAAAACAACAAGGTTTGGTGTAGAAAATAGAACACGAGAAGTGCGTACGAATATTTTATAAGCTCCACTGTGGGAACCGAACATGATGCGGGTGACACCATGGGGCTGATTTACCAAGCCTGTGCGCCATGACTCATGGTGCACAAGCAGGAGTAAACCTGTTTTTGAGATTTACAAAAGAAACACGCTGCCAGTGCAGCGTGTTTCCTCATTTACTAAAGTGCCTAATGCGCCCAGGAGAGGGCGCACAGCACGCACAGTGATGTGTCACATGGGTTAAGGTCACATGTTGGCATAACCACGCCCACGCCCTATGCCAATATAAGTCCTTGCCCGCCGCTCAGAAGGCATTTCAGCGCCGCACCTCGCCGTGTCAACATCGAATGGAAGAAGAAGCCCGCGAGTTTCACCCCGCGGCGGAAGACAGCGACGAGAAGCCCTGGCCCCAGGAGGAGCCAGGCAGAAGCCGGCGACGAAATCCAGAGTGGGATGTACGACCCTCGCTCCGGTCGAAGACGTCGGAAGCCCGCTGCCCTCATCAAACAAGCACGGAGCTTTGTGGTGAAGGGGGCAGCGGCAGAAGACGGCGACACAGCGACGAGAAGCCCTGGCCCCAGGAGAAGCCGGCGACGAAATCCGGAGTGGGATGTACGACCCTCGCTCCGGTCGAAGACGTCGGAAGCCCGCTGCCCTCATCAAACAAGCACGGAGCTTCGTGGTGAAGGGGGCAGCGGCAGAAGACGGCGACACAGCGACGAGAAGCCCTGGCCCCAGGAGGAGCCAGGCAGAAGCCGGCGACGAAATCCGGAGTGGGATGTACGACCCTCGCTCCGGTCGAAGACGTCGGAAGCCCGCTGCCCTCATCAAACAAGCACGGAGCTTCGTGGTGAAGGGGGCAGCGGCAGAAGACAGCGACGAGAAGCCCGCCACGTCCAAGTCCTGGATGGGATGTACGACCCTCGTCCAGGCAGAAGAAATCGAAGGGGGCGGCGGCGGAAGAAGGCCTGGCCCCCGCGGGTGGTGCCCCGCGGCGGAAGACAGCCACGAGAAGCCCGGAGAGTGGCGCCCTCCGGCGGAAGACGGCGAAAGGAGCCCTGGCCTCGGGAGGAGCCAGGCAGAAGCGGAGGAGCCCGAGGTGGGGCGACACCCCCGTTGTTCTCCGCTGTTTTCGGCCGCCCCCCCCCGGATGGAAAAGAGCTTAATTTGGGGTAGGGGGCCTGGCCGAACATGGCGGAGAGCATCGGTGGGTGTCTCTCTCCCCGGCGGAAGGCGGCGGCGAAGACCGGGGGGGGGTAGGTGTACCCCCCCGGCGGAAGGCGGCGGCGAAGACCGGGGGGGGGGTAGGTGTACCCCCCCGGCGGAAGGCGAACACCGAGGAGGGGTAATTTTTTTATTTATAAAACTACGACCAAAAGGTTAACAAATATATAAAATAAACCAAATAACTAAATAAACCAAATAACACAAAAACAAACAACAAAACACAAACCATCAAATCACCGACCTCCACCCACCAAGAAATAACTATAAAGAAAGAAAAATAGCACCAGAACAGGTATTTACAACAGGCTCACTGGTACAAGAGAAAGTCTTTATAGTCCATCAGAAAAGCTTGCCCAGATCATTGCCAAAAAAAAAAAATAACACTTAAAACGGCTCACTGGTACAGTAGGGAGATATTAAAGTCCATAGAAACCACTACTGTCCAGATCATCGCCAACCCACAACACACCCCACCATCACAACAACAAATACCTACAACCCACGTATGAGCAAGAACATGATAGTCAGACATGTCTGTAGCCTTATTTAAAAAAAAATACCATAAACAAAATCTAAGGGGGTGAAAAAGGATAGATGCCCCTACCCATGGAGAAGGGCAGAGCCGTGACCTAAGGGGGCTGGAAGAGGAACCCCCTCCATAAATGGGCACACCTCTCAGGCCCGACCCTGCTCCTTTCCAGATCCCGCACCTTCACCAACTCCCAAAAGATATCGCCCACCACCTCATGCACAGACAGGATTTTGTCCCTAGTGGACACCAAACACCGAGCGTGCCAAGTGTAATAAAGCACAACTAGGCTGACTAAATAAAGTGACGATAACTCAAATCCCCTGCGGACCCCAAAATCACCATACACTCGCTCAGCATAGGTCAGGGCCGGAAGGCGGGGGTAGCCACATTCCTGACGGGGGCAGTCCCTGTCCCCCAGGTTCCTGTATTTGAGATTCGCACGGACATAGAGTCGTCCATGGAACGACCTCCATGCGAGATCCCAAAACTTATTTGGAATTCTAGAAGAATTCAAGAGGGCTAGCCCCTCCGTGAGGACCCTCTCAGGGCAGTCCCTCAAAGACAGGGGCTTCAAAATGTCTGAGGCCATGACCCTCAGGTACAGCTCCCGCCGACCCAAAGAGCCCACCTCCAGGGCAGTTATCCGCCACTGCCTCAGTACCTTTAATGCCAGGGGGACATAGGAAGGGAGATACCCATGCGATCTCCTCAGATAGCCGGGCCTCCCCCCTCCCCCCACTGCCTCAAGAACAGCAAGAGCCAGTCCTTGCATGAACACTCCCACCAGGAAGGCTCGTCCACAAATATGGACTGCAAATTGTATTTAACAAAGATGGTGACAAAGAACACCACCGGGTTGACCATGTCCAACCCACCTTGCCGTCGCTGGCGGTATGTGACCTCCCTCTTGATCAGGTTCAGTCTGCTTCCCCACAACAGCAGGAAGAACAGACCATAGACCCGAGCATAGAGAGATGCTGGCAAAAGACACACATAGCTTACAAAGAGAAACTCAGGCAATAAGTACGTCTTGACCAAGCTTACCCTTTCCCTCAGGGAAAGTTTCCAACCTTTCCAGGCCTTCACCTTCCGAGTGGCACTCACCAGCCTGCGCTCCCAGTTTAGCTTGGGATAATCTCCCGGGACGAAATGAATGCCAAGAACTCGAATCTCTGGTACGGGCGTGGGGAACACGTCCGGAAGGGGGAACTGCTCCCCCTCCTTCCCCAACCAGAAAACTTCACTCTTGTCCCAATTGACCAGCGAGCCTGACGCCTCAGAGTAGCACCCGATCTGGGACTCCACATAATGGGCCTCCTCACGACCAGATACCACCACCGAGACGTCGTCCGCATAGGCCACAACCCTCACCGCCGAAACCGGACCCCCGACAGGTCCCAGAAAGGTAGAACGAGTGAATTCTGGAGGGTGTCATAAACCATCTAGTAAACAGTTTCAATTGAGATTCTCTAAAATTAGTGGCTATATTACTTTTTCGTAGATTATCTATCATTTCATACCATAATTCTATAGAAAAAGTACAATCTAAGTCCGTTTCCCAACGGAGCATGGGGGCAGTTTTCAAAGGTTGACGAAGGTTATTCAAAAATGTATATAATTGTGAGATGAGCCCCTTGTCTCTGGAGGAAGAAATGCAAATGTGTTCAAAAAGAGTATTGGGAGGAGTGATATTAAGGGAGTAGTGTTTGGCATAGAAGTCACCGATCAGATGATATTGAGTGAGTTCCGAGACGTGGAGTTTAAATTTAGCTTGTAGCAAAGAGAAAGAGGGAAATGTGTTGTCTACCGTCAATGATCCAAGAGTTATCAATTTTTTTTGTATCCAGTTATGAAAAAGAGAGCTCTTAGAGAAAGCAGACGGGAATCTGGGATCACCTAGGTATGGGGGTATTACTGATTAAAGGTTACAAGATATATTAATTTTATTCCATAGTTGTATGGTGTGGGCTATAATCACATTTTTATAACAGTGTGGAGAGGTTTCATGTTGGACCACAGGGCACTCCTCAGAGTTATTGGGGAAATGGATGAGGATTCAAACTTGAGCCAGGGGATGTTAGTGTCCGAGGAGTGCCATTGAGCCATGTGTGTGAGTCTAGCTGCTAGGAAATAATACCAGTGATGAGGGAGTCCTAAACCCCCGTTAGTTTGTGATTCATGCATAAGGTTATAGCTGCATCTAGGTTTTTTATTATTCCAGATGAAATCGTTTATTTCCCGCTGGAGGGCTTCGATACGGGTCTTTGGAGCGGTAATAGGAAGTGCTCTAAAGTAAAAGAGAAGCTTAGGAAGGATAGTCATTTTGAAAGCCCAAATCTGATTTGATATGAGAGAAGAGAGGGAGATAGTTAGTATTGTATGATAGTTTGTGGGAGGATGTAATATGAACACCCAAGTATTTGAATGAGGCAGAGGATCATATAAAATTAAAGCTATTTTGTAATGAAGATAGTAAGTTCGGAGGGCAGTTTATAGGTAGAGCCGAACATTTACTGGTGTTTATAAATAGGCTGTAGAGTTTGTGAAATGAGTTTAACTCAAAGAGAAGATTGGGGAGTTCAGGGGGTCAGTTAAAAATAATAGGGCATCGTCTGCGTATAGACTTATTTTGAATTGGTCTGGTCCTTTCTGGTATCCTTTTATTTTGGCATTTTGGCTAATAGCTTGTGCCAGGGGTTCAATAGCTAGTGCGAATAAAAGAGGGGAGAGAGGGCAACCCTGTCTAGTGCCTCTGCTGAGGGGGAAAAAATCAGAGTTATTGCCAGGGATTTTAATTCTAGTTTGAGGGGCGTGGTACAGAGCATTAAAGCCATGAATAAATTTATCAGAAATGCCAAATATGGGGAGAAGGTGATTTAGATATGCCCAATTAACGCTGTCAAATGCCTTATGGATGTCAAGGCTTAAAAGACAAACAGGACGAGAGTATAGATTGGCGTCTTGCACTATATTGGTGACCAGTCTTATATTGTCTGTCAGTTGCCTACCAGGGATGAAACCGGATTGATCAGTACTAATAAGAGATGGGATTACAGAGGCCCCCCCGAAGACTCCCCCCACTGTACCCTTACAAGCTCCTTCTCTCCCCCGTGCTCCACGCGTACTTTAGCCCCCGGCTCGGGCCTAGTCCCGGTCGGCGGCCATCTTGGTACACCCACTGCATAATAACACACCATCCTCACCTCCCCTTTGCACAGGCCATTTCAATTTAGAAACTGGTCACTGCAGTCAACCCCTCACTTATAAAGCAATTGATCCAGGGTTCTGACCGATCGCCTATTGGGATCAGGAAGGAACTTTTTCCCCAGTTAAGGCAGATTGGCACAGCACGCCTGGGGTTTTTCGCCTTCCTCTGGACCAATTTCAGGGAGGGAGGACATGGAGAAGTGACAGGTTCGCTTGTTTATTCCTCCCCCCAGCACCGCCATAACCCCCATAACTATCAATACTTCCCGGTGTTTTTCTGCAACCATGGGTTATCTAAAATACTCTGCAGAAGCCATCTGGGAATTAAAGCCATTCGCTTTTAACGCTTCCAACGATCACCGAAAAAGCTCTAAAGAGCGAGCAACTGTTAAGAATCAATAGACGATTAACAGAAAAA
This sequence comes from Rana kukunoris, assembly GCA_029574335.1. Taxonomy (NCBI): domain Eukaryota; kingdom Metazoa; phylum Chordata; class Amphibia; order Anura; family Ranidae; genus Rana; species Rana kukunoris. Next base: position 31,568 of record JAJQKJ010001936.1, on the reverse strand, counting down.
AAATCGCATCAGGACACATTAACCCAGACGCATATTCTGCGCTCTGGTCAACACAAGATCAGCGGTAAAACACCGGCAAGAAATCCATGATTTCATCCTTCAACATGATCTAGACTGCCTCTTTATCACAGAAAGTTGGCTCACAGCCGATTGCAACACCATTCTGGAAGAATTGGTGCCGTCAAATTATCGCATTCAAATGCAGAACAGAGTGGGGCAAAGAGGGGGATGTCTGGCAGTGATCCACAAGATTCACCTCTCGATCACCAAACCAGTCCTCCAATACTCGCTTCCATATATGGAAACCCTCACTCTTCAGCTGCAAACAAATCCCCAAGACCATATTCTACTGTGCTATAGACCACCGGGCCAAAAAACGCACCTTTTCACGTCATTAACAGAATTAATCTCCTCTTACACCCTAAGCATCAAACATCTTTTGGTGCTCGGGGATTTCAACCTCTGGGCCAACTCATCACTGGACCCCATCGCTGACGCCTGCATCGACCATCTGGAAGGACTAGGTCTGCAGCAATTAAATCAAGGCCCCACTCATGCCTCAGGCATACCCTCGATCTCATTTTCAAACAGGATTTGGAAATTGAGATCGGGGAAAATGAGCCACTACCATGGACCGATCACCATGCCATTAAATGTAAAATCGCCAATTTCCTCAGGCCAAATAAAATAAGAAAACCGGTGGTAACTCACTGGACTAGATCTCAGAAGAAGCTCCATTCGGAACTCTTCAGAATGACCCTAAGGAAGAAAATAAACACAATACAACATAAACAGACAGCAGTAGAAACACTTGACACCATCAACAAGGCGCTACTTCAGTCCGCCGACTGGGTGGCACCAAAACGCAAAACTTGCATCCGGAAACACAACGCCGGCTGGTTTAACGACCAGCTGACATTGCTGAAGCAAGAGCGTAGAAGAGCAGAAGCTGCGTAGAAAAGGAATTCTTCAGATAGAAAGCACACCATGTATAAGACAATAACAAAGAAATATCATAAAAAAATCTTTATGGCAAAAAAAATCACTTCACCAACATCATCACCAAGGCCCTAAACCGCCCCCGCAAACTCTTCAAGCTGGTTTCACAGTCGATGAATCCAGCCTGCTTAGAGCCCCCCAATGCTGATTCACAAAAATTTTGCAACGAACTATCGGATTATTTCATTAATAAAATTAAAAAAATCCGTACAAGCATTGAGCAAAATGGAATCTGCAGGAATCACGCCCTGAATCCCAACCCCGATACCATTATAGACCCACCTCAAGCACCGAAATTCACCTTAAAACCCATCTCCATCGCTGCCACTAAAAATATCATTCGGTCTCTGCGCAACAGCACAGCACCCAATGACATTATTCCCACTAAACTGCTGAAAGAAAGTGCCGATATATTGGCACCAGCTATCACGCAGCTTATAAACCAATCATTCAAGGAGGGCATGGTGCCCTCCTTGTTGAAACAAGGTACCATAAAACCGATCCTGAAAAAACCCACCCTTAACCCTAAAGACCCAAACAATAGGAGGCCCATAATGGGTCTAAATGTTTTCTCCAAGATAATGGAGAAAAACGTTGTACAACAGTTACAACTGCATTTAGAAACCCAAAAATTACTCGATATGTTTCAATCAGGCTTCCGTCCGGGTCACGGAACTGAAACCGCTCTGGTAAAAATATGGGATGATGTTCTAGAGGCTGCAGATGAATGAGAATCTTCTCTCCTGATCCTGCTGGACCTAAGTGCGGCCTTTGACACGGTAGACCATGGACTACTACTCGCTAGGTTAGCTGAAGTGGCCAAAGTCGCAGAAGCTGATCTACCCTGGTTCTCCTCCTTCTTGGAAAACCGATCACAAACAGTAAAATTGGGTTCTTTCACGTCAGAAATGCGTACCGTATCATGTGGAGTCCCTCAGGGATCTCCCTTGTCACCGGTACTGTTCAATATCTATCTCCGTCCCCTCTTTGAAATCATCAGTAACCAGAAGCTACTTTACTATTCCTACGCAGACGACACTCAACTGTATCTCCGCGTCAGCAATGAACAGGATCATTCTCTTGGATTAGAGAGATCGCTCACTCTAATAGATAACTGGATGACATCCAGTTATCTAAAACTCAATGGTTCGAAAACAGAGCTTCTCCTGTTTAACGCAAACAGGAAAAGTCACCACACCTCAACTTGGGATCCACCGCCCATTTTGGGAAAAATTATCACCCCTAGCACCAAAGTCAAAAGTCTCGGAGTCATTTTTGACTCCTACATGACAATGGATGCACAAATTGGGTCTGTAGTCAGCGGATCCCATCATCTGCTGCGCCTGCTACGCGACTCACCCCGTTTATCCCTAAAAAGGACATTGCAGTCGTGGTGGGAACAATCATCAATCATCAATGGTTACCAGTTAAAGACAGAATCACTTTTAAGGCACTCTGCCTTACACATAAGTGTATTCAAGGAAGCGCTCCTCAATATCAATGCGAAAAAATAAAAGCCCATAACCCTAATCGCACTCTGCGATCCACAAATCAGAACCTACTGCACATACCCAAGGCAAGATACAAATCCAAAGGAGATCAGATTTAAATCATGATCTGCAGCATTCCCCTTGTAAGAAAAGGACAGAGACGCCGTTGGGACGCACATGCGCGCATGCACGCATACCTGGAACGCAGAATACGTTTTTGACCAATGGCGCGCATGCGCGGGTGCAGCGGACTGCGCGCACACGCAGGGGGCATCCAAAGGCTCCTGCTACGGGTCACCCTGACTTGCTAGGGGTTGGCGTTCCCCTTTATCCGGGCTCTTCGCTCTACACCACCTAGCCCTGTGCCTGCTGCTCAACTAGGGTCTTCTGCCCTTCCTGCATCCAATGGCACTTCAAGCAAATATCCTTAGGCACTCGTGTTCCTCCTGCCTGAATGCCATCTTTCTCACCCTCAGAGGGGTTCTGGGTTGGAGATACAAGGGAGGCCGACCTCTTCACATCAGACTCCGACCAGGTACGTGACACCCCTTTACATCAAATTTTCTCTTGCACTGTAAGGGGGAATCCTGCAGACTCTGATGTAAGGGGGAACTCTGTGTTGGGTAATATTACCATGAACTTCATGTAAATGGAGAAAATATATATATATATATATATACCCTATGTTGAATGATATTTGATTAGACAGTAATTGTTAAGAAAACATTTTAAAAACTATGAATTAATAGTTCATAGTATTTAAGGCTCTTAATATAGGCGATTTTATACAATAATTATTTTTTCGCTTGAATTATTTTTCCCAATATGGGTGTGAGTGGGGCCTCATGTCTACGTTTTGCCTAAGGCCTCACAAAGCCTAGAGCCGCCTCTATGTAGGACACAGCTGTATAGTAGAAAAAGAAATGCCAAGCATCTGTTGAAATATTGTGCTGGGGAGAAAACAATTCGCCAAAATATTCTGTCTTCACATCTGTCATGAGTGAGCTAATACTAAGGGATGGAGGAAGTCTTCCATTAAACATGTTAACAAGAGCCAAAAGGGCTGAAATTAAAACGAAAAAACATTGAAAAAAAGGGGGCTAGGGGGCAAAGGGCCCCATAGCCATAGAAATATAACCTGAGGACAATATAGTCCTGAATCCACCACCGGAACACACCGCAACATCCCAATTGGGAAAGGCAGTAGTTTGCAGAGGTAGAATAGGGGACAAACCAACGAAGGCGGATACGCCAGGCATCTTATTAAAATATAAAATCGTGTATGGAGTTAAACATTAGCATTGTGAGATAACAAGATAAGGCTTGGAAAAGAGCATACAAATATAAAGAACATCATATCAGTAATATCAAAACAGACTTATGCAGAAGAACATCTGGGGGGGATAAGCGTTCCACTTGTAGATAAATGCGGAACTGTCTCTAGTGATGCAATCAAGTGGAGACTATAGACACCTGGATTCAGTCAGAAGGATGAGCAATAATCAGCAGGTAGTCTTTCTGAGACAGTTGTAAAAAAAAAAAAAACAGGATTGCTTCAAAAAGATTGATTGAAGGGTGGACATCTGGGAAATTGACTACAGGGTTCGGTGCCATAATATAGCAATCCAAGAGTTGGATAAACATAGCCATGGGGCAGGCTCCTCAGCAATAACTAAATGTAAAAAGTGGGGCGTTTGCGCAGCAGGGGTAAAGAAAAAAGTCAACGACAAATAAGAAGGCCAGTATGGTGGCCTGAGTTTATGGGAGGAGCCCGAAGGGTATTTAAGCAGCCCACTCACACATGCTCTTTGTCGGTTCAGTGTGCAGTACTACACGTCACTGGGCCGACTCTTCCCAGCTCACCTCATGTCCGTGAGTCTGCTCATTCAATCGCCTTCGACATCACAAGTGCATTGCGGCTTCTCCGTTCATGGTCTGTCGACGGCGGTTACCGCTTACTGTCGCAGGTTGTATTCAAACCTTTTGTATCATGTGCAATCTTGCAATTCGTTATGCTTCCTATCCTGCATTTCTTTTGTAAAAATCTGCCTCTGAGTTATTGTTGCTCATGTTCTAACATCTTAGTTACAAGCTTGGTACTTTTGTAACTTCCTCCTGCCAAACAAACTATTTATTTGTATATTCAGTGTCCATGCTTGCTGTCTCATTCATTTGGAGATTAGCATATATTCTTTGTATGGGTTCTTTGGCAGATTGAGGTGGTAATTGAACTCACCTGCTGCCTTGTCTGTACTTGATTAGCCTGGGGGGATGGTTGGCTGGTAGGTGTTCGGTTTCACAGCAAGGAGTAGCATACACTCTACAACCAATTCACAGCAGATTTGTTCAACACTCCTTACTTCCGATTCGTATCGGATTTGTTTCATGCATTTTACAACCGTTTTTGTATCAGTCATTTCTCTTTATAACCGTTTTGTATCAGATACATTGCATACTTTCCACCATTGCCATTCTATGTTTCCCCCATGCCGTGCGTTTTAGTTTCCGCAGCGGAACTTACGAATTGTTTGTACGCAGTTCTTCTCTCTCATTTATTTACCAAAGTTATTGCCTGTGCGTCATGCATGGCGCCACACCATGCCACACTCTTCAGATGTGTTGCACATCCACTCCACAAGCAAACCCAGTTGGATGTTCACTGTCCCAGGTAGGAATCATTAGCTTGTTTGTCATGTCAAAATTCATGGCCACTCATGGTGTCACCCGCATCATATGTTCGGTTCCCACAGTGGAGCTTATAAAATATTCATACGCACTTCTCGTGTTCTGTTTTCTACACCAAACCTTGTTGTTTTGCCCCATGCATGGCATCACGCTACAACTTTCCTACATGTTTCACTCCAGCCACAGTCCGCCGCAAACTCACTCGCATGGCCCACTGTCGTAAGTAAAATTTGTTATTACGTTCTTTATGTCCTATCAATTTGCTACTATTCGTTGTCTCCCATATCGTTCATTAGTGGCCCCTATGGAACCTACGATTCGAACAGGCATTGTCCTTCTACCCTATACTGCTTGCTTAACCACTTAAGACCCTGACCAAAATGCAGGTAAAGGACCTTGCCCCTTTTTGCGATTCGGCACTGCGTTGTTTTAACTGACGTGGCTTCCAAACAAAATTGGCGTCCTTTTTTCCCCACAAATAGAGCTTTCTTTTGGTGGTATTTGATCACCTCTGCGGTTTTTATTTTTTGCGCTATAAACAAAAATAAAACGACAATTCTGAAAAAAAATCAATATTTTTTACTTTTTGCTATAATAAATATCCCCCCAAAATATATATAATTTTTTTTCCCTCAGTTTAGGCCGATACGTATTCTTCTATCTATTTTTGGTAAAAAAAAATTGCAATAAGCGTTTATCGGTTGGTTTTCGCAAAATTTATAGCGTTTACAAAATAAGGGATAGTTTTATTGCATTTTTATAAAAAAAAATGTTTACTACTAATAGCGGCGATCAGCGATTTTTTTCGTGACTGCGACATTATGGCGGACACTTCGGACAATTTTGACACATTTTTGGGACAATTGTCATTTTCACAGCAAAAAATGCATTTAAATTGCATTGTTTACTGTGAAAATGGCAGTTGCAGTTTGGGAGTTAACCACAAGGGGGCGCTGTAGGATTTGTGTGTTCCCTGCGTGTGTTTACAACTGTAGGAGGGTGTGGCTGTAGGTGTGACGTCATCGATCACGTCCCCCTATAACAGGGATGACGTGATCGATGCTGCAGCCACAGTGAAGCACGGGGAAGCCGTGTTTACACGCGGCTCTCCCCATTCTTCAGCTCCGGGGACCGATCGCCGCACTCCAGCGGCGATCGGGTCCGTGAGTCCCGCGGTCCCGGTCCCGCACGCCCGTGACCCACGGCTGGGTACTAGAACCAACGTATATATACGTTGATGTGCCCAGCCGTGCCATTCTGCTGACGTAAATGTACAGTAGGCGGTCCTTAAGTGGTTAAGGTACAAACTTTCTCAGTAACCCAATTCTTATTGATTGAGACCTTGCAACCATGCAAATCATCTCAGCAGCCTAACACCCTTGTTAAGATCCTTGCAACACATGACCTTTACAAAACGCAAAATAAAATAAAAAATATATATAAAAACACAAAAAAAAACGTTGCCACCACGCAATCTCAGCCCCTCGGCAACCTGACACCTGTTGAGACCATTGCAACCATGCAAAATCATCTCAGCAGCCTGACACCCTTGTTGAGATCCTTGCAAACGCAATATCGTCTCAGCAGCCCCACACTCATTGAGATCCTTGCAACCACGCAAAATCATCCCAGCAGCCTGACACCCTTGTTAAGGCCCTTGCAACACATGACCTTTACAAAACGCAAAATAAAATAAAAAAAATATATAAAAACGCAAAAAATAAAAATAAAAAATAAAAATGTTGCCACCACGCAATCTCAGCCCCCTGGCAACCTGACACCTGTTAAAACCGCTGCAACTATGCAAAATCGTCTCAGCAGCCTGACACCCTTGTTGAGACCCTTGCAAACGCAATATCGTCTCAGCAGCCCTCACACTCATTGAGATCCTTGCAACCACGCGTATATCGTCTCAGCAGCCTGACACCCTTAAGACCCTTGCAACACATGACCCTTACAAAACGCAAAAAAAATATATATACAAAAAACTAAAAGATTAAAAAAAAACGCAAAAAGAAAAAAGAAATATAAAAGTGCAGAAAAAAAACGCCACCAAAAAAAAACGCTAAAATCTCGGCCCAGGAACCTGACACCTGTTGAGACCATTGCAACCACACAAAATCGTCTCAGCAGCCTGACACCCTTGTTGAGACCCTTGCTAAAGCAATACCGTCTCAGCAGCCCCAGACTCATTGAGACCCTTGCAACCTCCCACTCGATAAAGACCTTTGTGACCACGCAGTCTCGCCCCAGCAACCTGGCATTCATTGAGATCCTTGCAGCCAGGCAAATTGTCTTAGGCCTCCTGTACACTGCTGTTGGTAAACGGACGTTTAGAAACAGTCGGATGTTTTTTCAGCCGCCCCCAATCTCTCCTCTGTTATCTTACCAGTACATCTACACAGCGTCCCCACAGGGTCCCCAATCTCTCCTCCGTGTTATTTTATCAGTACATCTACACAAGATCATTATAGTGGATTATAGGCAGTTGAGTTAGAAACCTTCCTGGGAAAAAAAATGGGTTCAGTCGGATGTTCAGAGGCATTCGAAACACCAATGCCTGTAACGGCCTGTAAACACTGCCAGATGTGGTAACTTATGTTTACCAGCGTTTCATTCACAGTCATTTTCATAAAAAAAAAAAAAAAGGAATATTGTCTCAGCAATTTGACACTTCTTTGAGACCCTTGCAAATGTAATATCATCTCAGCTACCTCACACTCGTCTAGACCTTTGCAACCATGCAATCTCGTCTCAGCAACCTAACGCCCGTTCAGACCTTTGCAGTCATATAAAGTCGTCTTAGCAAAAACTGACACTCATTTGACACCATTGCAAACGCAATATCGTCTCAGCAACCTGACACCTGTTTAGACCTTTGCAGCCATACATAGTCATCTCAGCAGCCCGACACTCACTTGAGACCATTGCAAATGCAACATCGTCTCAGCAACCCATCACTTGTTGAGACCCGTGCAACCACACAAGGCCATCTCAAAACAACCTCAATCATTGAGACCTTTGCAACCGTGCAATATCGTCTCAGCAAACCAGACTGAGACCCTTGCTACCATGCAATGCCATCTCAAAACAAACCTCATAATCATCAAAGCCTTTGCAACCGGGCAATATCGTCTCAGCAAACCAGACTGAGACCCTTGCTACCACGCAATGCCGTCTCAAAACAAACCTTCATACTCGAGGCCCCTGCAACCACACAATATCATCCCAGCAACCTGACACTCACTGACACTCTTGCAACCACATAAGATTGTCTGCATTAGTATAAAACACTTTGCAGCACGCACCACGTGCAAACCCAAATACAAAACTAAACTTGCAAACACACCTCAGTGACAAACAATCAGCCACACAAACACACAGTGGCACCTAGTTGGCCATTCATCTTTAGTGGCACGCGGGCCACTCATCTTTTCCCTGTATTTTTCCCTGCAGTTAGTTCAGGTTTCCATCCAGCACCAGCGATTGCACGTTGGTCTGCGAGTGCACGTTGGTCAGCAAATGCACGTTTATGGTCGTGGCCCTCTGACCGAGAGTGATGTGGATCACATAAACACGCGACAAGACTTACAGCATAAATAGACCTGAAGTGTGCCTTGGTGGTCTGGTCAGTATGCCAAGAAAAGGGGGCATACCCAAAGTAAGTAATGGGTAGTTGTTGAAGAAGGATATGCTGAGAAGTGCCCTGAAAAAGGGAAGGGCGGGAGGGTGTCGAATGCGATTGAATGCGCAGACTCACGGACATGAGGTGAGCTGTGAAGAGTCGGCCCAGTGACGTGTAGTACTGCACACTGAACCGACAAAGAGCATGTGTGAGTGGGCTGCTTAAATACCCTCCGGGCTCCTCCCATAAACTCAGGCCACCATACTGGCCTTCTTATTTATGGTCGTGGCCCTCTGACCGAGAGTGATGTGGATCACATAAACACGCGACAAGACTTACAGCATAAATAGACCTGAAGTGTGCCTTGGTGGTCTGGTCAGTATGCCAAGAAAAGGGGGAAAAAGACTCAGATAGGGAAATAGCTTATATTGATTTCTTGTATTTATTGAGCCAGCTTGGTAAAGGCTTGTGCCATTTCTTCCTGAGGATTTGGGATGTATGTGGCAAAACAAGGAGACTTCCCAGCAGCCTGGTATCTCGATTACGTGGTCTGGTACTCCCTGTTGGGAGGCAGTTGAGGCTGCTCTAATTCGGAAAGAATGTCCAGAGAACCGACTGGGATTTGAAGCCCAAGTTGCTTAGGATTCTGACATGCTTGACAACTGTCTGCCACTCAGGGAGCTGGTTTAGAAAGGGTAGCAACAAGCTACCATCAGATTGGCTGGGTAGATGGAGCAGTAGTCGGTCGAGCACCGTCACTGGGCGTCAGGCATTGTTAGTCTGAAACAGGTTGATGTCAACCCCCGGGGCTGGTTTGTTGTGTTTGCAGTCTGAGAGTGTAGGTGTTCAAAAGCAAGTCGGGTGGCGTCGGAGCAGTGTCTGACTGCCGGAGCCACTGACTGTAAATTCACTAGGTTGTAGGGAACCGTAGAAGGCTTGGTAGATGGCTGCTTGGATGACTATGCTGGGCAAGGCCCTAAATGGGGAACGAGTAAGGATTTCAGACATGTCCCTAAAGAGGGCACTCTTGAAAGGTAGGCGCTCGCCACTGACTACAGGTTGGTGCTTCTGTATGCTCTGCAGAAGTGACTTGACTGCATGGGCTCGAGAATACTGACAGTTTACTGGGGTCCTGCAGGGACAGGAAATGCTGGACGCCATCTAGATATGGCGTGATAGTATTGTGAGAAAGGGTCAGCTGCGTGTGGCAATACGATATGAAGGCTAGGACGTGTCTAACGTTGCCTATTGCTGCTCTGAGGCAAGTGGCCAAAAATTAGCAGTTAGTGTTCCAAGCAGTGCGATAGGCCTTCAGTGTGTTGCGTGCCAAGGAGTGGTTAATAAGCTGGGTTGAGTTAGTGAGATGCTACTTCAATCCATCGTCAGCAATGACCAGGGTGGGACAGGGATGGTTATTGGGTCAGCTCCAGGCTCTTGCTGGAAAAACAAAGTAAGGTTGGAATGGGACAGAGCGACAGCTGCGATTTTGTATTTGCCTGGAACATGTCTACAGAAGATATTAAACTGGTGACAAAGTGACAGCTGCGCGAGCCTGCGCAGGAAGAACGTGATGGGGAGAGGCTTGATCTACCTTAATTGATGAAGTCGGCTGTGGCTTGATTGTCTGTGGTGAAGAACACTGTCTGTCCAGTTCAAGTGTGGCCCCAGACCTGGGTAGCTGCCACAATGGGGTACAGCACGAGGCGTGATGAAGACTGGGGTGAAGCAGAAATTTAAGAGAATTTCTGGGGGCCAAAGTTTGGAAAACCAGCGGCGGACGAAAAATGCAGGCAAAAGCCTGTGGTGGCTCGGCTGACACTGCCGGGATGAAGAGTGAAATGCTGTTCTATCAGGTGGGGAAGTTGTCCCACATAGCTAAGTCTGCTACTGATGCTTGCTCTAGTTTGAGAACTTGGACTGGATCTTGCATTGGTGTGAGAAAATCAAGACAATACAAAGGTGCTCAACAAGACGATATACGTGCACTCGCTGACCAACGTGCACTCGCTGACCAACGTGCACTCGCCGACCAACGTGCACTCGCCGACCAACGTGCACTCGCAGACCAACGTGCACTCGCAGACCAACGTGCACTCGCTGGTGCTGGTTGGAAACCTGAACTAACTGCAGGGAAAAAGACAGGGAAAAGATGAGTGGCCCGCGTGCCACTAAAGATGAATGGCCAACTGGGTGCCACTGTGTGTTTGTTTGGCCGATTGTCAGTGAGGTGTGTTTGCAAGTTTAGTTTGTATTCGGGTTTGCACGTAGGTGCGTGCTGCAAAGTGTTTTATACTGCTGCAGACAATATTGTGTGGTTGCAAGGGTCTCAGTCTGGTTTGCTGAGACGATATTGCGTGGTTGCAAAGGTCTCGATGATTATGAGGTTTGTTTTGAGATGGCCTTGTGTGGTTGCACGGGTCTCAACAAGTGAGGGGTTGCTGAGACGATGTTGCGTTTGCAATGGTCTCAAGTGAGTGTCGGGCTGCTGAAATGACTATGTATGGCTGCAAAGGTCTGAACGGGTGTCAGGCTGCTGAGACGATATTGCGTTTGCAATGGTGTCAAATGAGTGTCAGTTTGCTAAGACGACTTTGTATAGCTGCAAAGGTCTGAACGGGCGTTAGGTTGCTGAGACGAGATTGTGTGGTTGCAAAGGTGTAGACGAGTTTGAGGTAGCTTAGATGACATTTTGCAAGGGTCTCAAATGAGTGTCAAGTTGCTGAGACAATATCCCCCCCTTTTTTTTTTTATGAAAACGACTGTGAATGAAACGCTGGTAAACATGAGTTACCACATCTGGCTGTGTTTACGAGCTGTTACAGGCATTGGCGTTTCGAATGCCTTTGAACATCCGTCTGAACCCATTTTTTTTTTTTTCGAGAAGGTTTCTGAACTCAACTGCCTAGAAATTACTATAAATGATCCTGTGTACATGTACTGATAAGATAACATAGAGGAGTTATTGGGGATCCTGTGTAGACGTACTGATAAGATAACATAGAGAAGAGATCAGGGGCGGCTGAAAAACACCAATTTTTCTGGCTGAAAGGGTCTCAATGAATGCCATGTTGCTGGGGCGAGACTGCGTGGTCACAAAGGTCTTTGATGAGTGGGAGGTTGCTTGAGATGGTATTGCGTGGTTGCAAGGCTCTCGATGAGTGTTGGGCTGCTGAGACGGTATTGCGTTTGCAAGGGTCTCAACAATGGTGTGAGGCTGCCGAGACGGTATTGCGTGGTTGCAAGGGCCTTGATGAATGTGGGGCTGCTGAGACGGTATTGCGTTTGCAAGGGTCTCAACAATGGTGTGAGGCTGCCGAGACGGTATTGCGTGGTTGCAAGGGCCTTGATGAATGTGAGGCTGCTGAGATGGTATTGCGTTTGCAAGGGTCTCAACAAGGGTGTCAAGCTGCTGAGACGGTTTTGTGTGGTTGCAAGGGCCTTGATGAATGTAGGGCTGCTGAGACGATTTTGCGTGGTTGCAATGGTCTCAACAGGTGTCAGGTTGCTGGGCCGAGATTGCATGGTGGCAAAGTTTTTTTTTTTTTTGCGTTTTTTTTTTATATATAAATATATATATATATATTTATTTGCGTTTTTGTAAGGGCCTTGTATTGCAAGGGTCTTAACAAGGGTGTCAGGCTGCTGAGATGATTTTGTGTGGTTTCAAGGGTCTCGATGAGTGTGGGGCTGCTGAGACGGTATTGCGTTTGCAAGGGTCTCAACAAGGGTGTCAGGCTGCTGAGACGATTTTGCGTAGTTGCAGCAGTCTCAACAGGTGTCAGGTTGCCGGGGGGCTGAGATTGCGTGGTGACGTAGTTTTTTTTTTTTATATATTTGCGTTTTTTTTGCGTTTTTATATATATTTTTTATTTTATTTTGCGTTTTGTAAAGGTCATGTGTTGCAAGTGTCTTAACAAGGGTGTCAGGCTGCTGGGATGATTTTGCATGGTTGCAAGGATCTCAATGAGTATAGGGCTGCTGAGACGATATTGTGTTTGCAAGGGTCTCAACAAGGGTGTCAGGCTGCTGAGGCGATTTTTCATGGTTGCAATGGTCTCAACAGGTGTCAGGTTGCCGAGGGGCTGAAATTGCGCGGTGGAAACTTTTTTTTTTGTGTTTTTTTTTGCGTTTTTTTCTTTTATTTTTGCGGGGTTTTTTTTGCGTTTTTATATATATTTTATTTTGCGTTTTGTAAAGGTCGTGTGTAGCAAGGGTCTTAACAAGGGTGTCAGGCTGCTGAGATGATTTGCATGGTTGCAAGGTCTCAATCAATAAGAATTAGGTTACTGAGAAAGGATAGAAACACCTGATTTGTTTGTACCTTAAGCAAGCAGTATAGGGTAGAAGGACAATGCCTGTATGAATCGTAGGTTCCGTAGGGGGCACTAACGAACGATATGGGAGACAACGAATAGTAGCAAATTGATAGGACATAAAGAATTTAATAACAAATTTTACTTGCGACAGTGGGCCATGCGAGTGAGTTTGCGGCGGTCTGTGGCTGGAGTGAAACATGTAGGAAAGGTGTAGGGATGCCATGCATGGGGCAAAACAACAAGGTTTGGTGTAGAAAATAGAACACGAGAAGTGCGTACGAATATTTTATAAGCTCCACTGTGGGAACCGAACATGATGCGGGTGACACCATGGGGCTGATTTACCAAGCCTGTGCGCCATGACTCATGGTGCACAAGCAGGAGTAAACCTGTTTTTGAGATTTACAAAAGAAACACGCTGCCAGTGCAGCGTGTTTCCTCATTTACTAAAGTGCCTAATGCGCCCAGGAGAGGGCGCACAGCACGCCAGTACAGAGCTGGCGTGCGGCATTTAGTTATGTAAACATCGGGGATTCGGGCGGGAGTTTATGAGGGGAGGGAGGGGGGTGATGCAGGGGAAGTGAGGTGACATGTGTTTGAACGTGTGTGGCGGGCCGAATTGAAAGGGAAAGTGACTTTTGGGACCCGATCCCCGTGCGCTTGCAAAGTACGCTAGAACCTCGGAAGGTTCATTTGCATACTGGGCATGCGCAGAGGGAGAAATCGGGGCTTTGCGTGCGCCTCCTCAGTACGCCAGGAAATTCTTGGTAAATACCAAGGGGCGTAGCAGTGTTTGCACTGCGTGAGGCGACGCACGTGAAGCTCCGAGGTGTTCTCGGGCTGCGCTGACACTGAAGGGGAACTCCGCGCCAAATTTCAAATTTGAAACCGGCGCGGCTTCCCCCCCAGGGTCACAATAGGCTCTTCGGCTTGGTCCGGAACGTGAGGGGTTAACCCACGCCAAAATCGGCGTGGGGTTCCCCCCCAGATCCGTACCAAGCCCTCATCCCAAGCATGCAGTCCGGCCGGACAGGAATGGGGGTGGGGACGAGCGAGCGCCCCCCCCCCCCTCCTGAGCCGTACCAGACCACATGCCCTCGACATGGGGGAGTGTGTGCTTTGAGGGAGGGGGGCACTGCCCCCCCACCCCAAAGCACTCTTGTCCCCATGTCGATAGGGACAAGAGCCTCTTCCCGACAACCCTGGCCATTGGTTGTCGGGGTATGCGGGCGGGAGCCAATCAGAATCTGAGAGCCACTTTAATAAGGCGGCCCCCAGATTCTGGCCCCCCACCCACCACATGGTACCCCTACCCATTCACCTGGTGGGAAAAGTTGTAACACAAATAAATCACACAAGAATAAAATAATTTATTAGCCAGCTCCGGGGGTCTTCCGCCAACCCACCCCGGTCTTCGCCGCCGCTGTCTTCCGCCGCGACCCCCTTCACCACGAAGCTCCGTGCTTGTTTGATGAGGGCAGCGGGCTTCGACGTTTTCTCCGGGGGTGATGTGTCACATGGGTTAAGGTCACATGTTGGCATAACCACGCCCACGCCCTATGCCAATATAAGTCCTTGCCCGCCGCTCAGAAGGCATTTCAGCGCCGCACCTCGCCGTGTCAACATCGAATGGAAGAAGAAGCCCGCGAGTTTCACCCCGCGGCGGAAGACAGCGACGAGAAGCCCTGGCCCCAGGAGGAGCCAGGCAGAAGCCGGCTACGAAATCCGGAGTGGGATGTACGACCCTCGCTCCGGTCGAAGACGTCGGAAGCCCGCTGCCCTCATCAAACAAGCACGGAGCTTCGTGGTGAAGGGGGCAGCGGCAGAAGACGGCGACGAGAAGCCCGCCACGTCCAAGTCCTGGATGGGATGTACGACCCTCGTCCAGGCAGAAGAAATCGAAGGGGGCGGCGGCGGAAGAAGGCCTGGCCCCCGCGGGTGGTGCCCCGCGGCGGAAGACAGCCACGAGAAGCCCGGAGAGTGGCGCCCTCCGGCGGAAGACGGCGAAAGAAGCCCTGGCCTCGGGAGGAGCCAGGCAGAAGCGGAGGAGCCCGAGGTGGGGCGACACCCCCGTTGTTCTCCGCTGTTTTCGGCCGCCCCCCCCCCGGATGGAAAAGAGCTTAATTTTGGGGTGGGGGCCCAGTCGAGCATGGTGGAGAGCATGGGTGGGTGTTTCCCCCCCCCGGCAGAAAACGGCTAGAAGACCGAGGAGTGGCAATTTTTTATTGAAAATTCTACGACCAAAAATGTATACAGAAAAAAAAAAACAATTAAACCAAAACGACCCTCTGCCACAATACATTTTCTTTACATACAAATATTATCCCACCATGCTATACATATACCATCTATACATCACTAAGAATTAGCACCAATACCTGCCCCACTCACTTGCATTTTTATACTCTTTAGTCATTACCACTTCCCAAGTACCAAAGCAACCCTCTACCACTAAACATTTTCTTTACGTACAAACATTATCCCACCATACTATACATATACCATCTGCACATCACTAAAATCGCACCAATACCTGCTCCAATAACTTGCATTATTATACTCTTTAATCATTTCCACTTCCCAAGTAACCCCAACCCCTAAAACATACATACTTCTATTATGCATAAACAAATAAAACAAAATCATAACCCTAACCCTCCCCAAAACTTTAAAATCTACGCAACTACGCAATTGTACATACACATGTTACCACATTACTGCATTTTTTTTTTTTTAATAAAATTACTCATTTACTTCCATCAGCACAATCCCCTGCAACCATACCCCCACCAGAATCCACCACAGGATCCAAGGTGGAAAACCTGTTCTGCAGGGCTATACCAGGGGGAGTCTGGGCACTACTTGTCGCCCCAACTCCACCTTCTGGAGAGGAAACACCCGGACCAGGACCTGACCCAGAACTGGGGATCACCCCAGGACTGCTTTTACACCGCCCCTTTCCCACCGCCACCCAAACATTGCTCATACACATGTTACCACATTACTGCATTTTTTTTTTTTTTTTAATAAAATTACTCATTTACTTCCATCAGCACAATCCCCTGCAACCATACCCCCACCAGAATCCACCACAGGATCCAAGGTGGAAAACCTGTTCTGCAGGGCTATACCAGGGGGAGTCTGGGCACTACTTGTCGCCCCAACTCCACCTTCTGGAGAGGAAACACCCGGACCAGGACCTGACCCAGAACTGGGGATCACCCCAGGACTGCTTTTACACCGCCCCTTTCCCACCGCCACCCAAACATTGCTTTTACTCTCCTTACCTGGCTGAGAAGGCAAGTCTACAACTGGCTGGGGATCTCTAGGAACCTTACCCCTTCTGCCCTTACGAACAGGTCTCGTACTAGGGGTATCAGAATCAGAGAAACGACCCGCCTCTTGATCCCCCCCACCACCAGACACAGGGACAGAGGACCCAGACCAAGTAGGAATGGGCTGCGAATCCCGAGAAGGGGGATGCAACACCACCCTAGGCATCTTAGCCTTGCCACGAGATACCACAGATTGCACCAAAGGGGCCTTACCCCTCCCCCCAGATTTTAAAGGGGAAACTCTCGAGCCGCCCGACTTATGACCCAATCTTCCTGACGATGGCCCCGGACTCCCGGAACCCATCACAAAAGACTGGCTCTCAAGAGTCACTGCACCAGCCAGCTGGAGCGGGGCAGGAGGCCCGGCCGACGAAACAACCGGAAGCACAGACTCCCTAGACCCCCCAGGCCCCGCAGGGGGAGACACCCCCCCAACAGGTGCCCGAAAGGCCGAGGGGCACTGGCTAAAAACGTGCCCCATAACACCGCACAGATTGCATTGAAATTTATTGCACCCGCTGGCCAAGTGCCCAGCTTCATTACACTTTGTGCAAAAGGGTTCCCTACAGTCCCTACTGAAATGCAAAGGACTGTTGCATCTAAAACAGAGCTTAGGTTGCCCTGGATAGAATGCAAGGATCCTATCCCTCCCAATATAACCTGACGCAGGCACATGTGTCACTGATAACCCGATGCGTCTAAGCCTTACTGAGACAGACCAGGCACCAGTCCAGATCCCCTTGGCATCCAAAACTTTCCCTGGCGGGGCCATCACCTGGCCGTACCGCCCCAACCATGTTGTGATATCTTCTGCGGGAATAGATTCATTTCTAACCAGGACTGACACCCTTTTTATTTCTTCCTGTCTAGACAGGGGGACTGCTCTAAAGGATTTCCACGAGGACTGATTCTTCACCACCTCCCGTCTGGAGATAAAACTCTCCATTAAGACGGGGGTACCAAAACTTACATCATACTCCAGGGAGCCCGAGGGGTGGATAACAGCAAAGATGTCTGATGCCTTAAACCCAAGGGCCAACACCATATCCACCACCTCGTCTCTCCCCGGAGGACGACCAAACTCTTCCAACCAGCGCAGCTGCACAACATTATGGCGCTTACGCTCCACTCCCCCCCACCCTAGTGGCAGCTGGCACTGAGCCCCTAAAAGCCATCGTACCGTGGGCACTATAAAAACGCCCAAGCTGTACCCTGCCACCAGTGACATCTGCAAAAGACAACCCCACTTTTAGGGCCGACATAACCCCGGCCTCCTGGGACCCACTGATTTGGGGAGGAGGCGGGGGGAGATCAGAAACAACAACATTGCTAGAATCAACATTATCAACAGCTATACTTAAGTCTTTCCCAGGGGCCCCGGGCACAGCAGGTGCACAAGCACCGGAAACACCCCCAGCAGAAATAATTGCTGCCGGAGGGGTCCCCGCACCGCCCAGAGGACCCACTTGGGGCTGACCCGTATGCTCCAAAACCCCAGAGGGTACCCCAATGTCATGAAAACCAGTACTCTGGTCCGCTTTAGTTGGCTCACCCTCCAGCAGCCGTATGTGGTCCATCGCAAGACATGGGCTAGTTATACTACCCTGCTCGCAATCACCCCACTCCATGCGCTGGGGGGTCATCGCCACGGACTCAGAAACTGAAGGGCCGGAGGGGGAAACCACAAGAGGCACCCCACCACCCGGCAGCAGGTCCACAGGAAAA
This sequence comes from Rana kukunoris, assembly GCA_029574335.1. NCBI lineage: Eukaryota > Metazoa > Chordata > Amphibia > Anura > Ranidae > Rana > Rana kukunoris. The sequence continues at coordinate 13,393 of JAJQKJ010001936.1, read as the reverse complement.
GATGACCCAACAGTCTCCGCAACAGTGGCCACCCCCAAAGTAGGTATCTCACCCCTCACAGTGTCCTCGGCAGAAATCCCACGATCCATGGCACTCACACCCGCGGAACCGTCCTTCATTGCTCCATCCTTCTCAGCAACAGCCTCCACAAGTCCCATCTCCTCACCCGCAGCTGTCCCGGGATCCGCTACTTCCGGCTCCACACCTTCAGCGGTAACCCCGCAACCCGCGGTATTCACTTTCGCGGCCATACCCTCCGGCTCCACACCCGCAGCGGCAGTCCCGCGACCCGCGGCATCCACCGCAGCAGTAGCCTCGCGACTCGCGGCACACACATTCGCGGCAATACCCGCCGCGACTTCGTCCTGCGTTCCTCCAACCTCCATGACTTCCTCCTCGTCCGCAGCAGCCCCGGGACCCGCCACTTCCGGTCCTGCGGTGATAGCGGGGGATCCGACCAGGCCTCCAGGCTGGGCGCCCCCTGATGGCAAAGGGGAAATTGGCACCTCAGCCTGGGAGCTACGGCGAGCAGCCTGGCTTCCCTTATCACAAACCTCCATCAGGCGTTCCTCCAACTCATCCATCTCATCAGTGTCCATAGTAGACTGATCCAACAGCCGGTTCCAATAAATGATATACTCACTCAGGGTCGTTTTCAATGTCTGAACACTCAGGCGATAGCCCTTCCGCTTCTTTTTGCCCACCCGATCTCTGGCTGTTCTTAAGCGTGCCAGGTCTTCATGCACTACCACCAAAAAGTCCATAAGCCTTCCCAAGACTGCATAGACTTCCATCCGACGGCCTGTAGCTTCAAAATCACTTTCACCTGGCTGCTGCTCCTGCCATGCAGAGAGAGCAATCTGGGACTCCAGATACCTGAGATCCTCATCTGATGGTCTCAAACTCTCCACTGTCCTTGAAATGGTATCCGATCCCTCCACAGGCATAGCTTCTCTCACCGCCCGGGAAGTAGAGCCTCCCCCTGGGCTGATAGCTTCCATGGCTCTCTGGAAGTCCAGAGAGCCTCACACTCACGCCCTCAAGACCGAGGAGTGGCAATTTTTTATTGAAAATTCTACGACCAAAAATGTATACAGAAAAGACAAAAACAATTAAACCAAAACGACCCTCTGCCCCAATACATTTTCTTTACATACAAATATTATCCCACCATGCTATACATATACCATCTATACATCACTAAAAATTAGCACCAATACCTGCCCCACTCACTTGCATTTTTATACTCTTTAGTCATTACCACTTCCCAAGTACCAAAGCAACCCTCTACCACTAAACATTTTCTTTACGTACAAACACTATCCCACCATACTATACATATACCATCTGCACATCACTAAAATCGCACCAATACCTGCTCCAATAACTTGCATTATTATACTCTTTAATCATTTCCACTTCCCAAGTAACCCCAACCCCTAAAACATACATACTTCTATTATGTATAAACAAATAAAACAAAATCATAACCCCAACCTTCCCCAAAACTTTAAAATCTACGCAACCACGCAATTGTACATACACATGTTACCACATTACTGCTTTTTTTTTTTTTTTTTAGTAAAATTACTCACCCCAGGACTGCTTTTACACCGCCCCTTTCCCACCGCCACCCAACATTGCTCATACACATGTTACCACATTACTGCATTTTTTTTTTTTTTTAAATAAAATTACTCATTTACTTCCATCAGCACAATCCCCTGCAACCATACCCCCACCAGAATCCTCCACAGGATCCAAGGTGGAAAACCTGTTCTGCAGGGCTATACCAGGGGGAGTCTGGGCACTACTTGTCGCCCCAACTCCACCTTCTGGAGAGGAAACACCCGGACCAGGACCTGACCCAGAACTGGGGATCACCCCAGTACTGCTTTCACACCGCCCCTTTCCCACCGCCACCCAAACATTGCTTTTACTCTCCTTACCTGGCTGAGAAGGCAAGTCTACAACTGGCTGGGGATCTCTAGGAACCTTACCCCTTCTGCCCTTACGAACAGGTCTCGTACTAGGGGTATCAGAATCAGAGAAACGACCCGCCTCTTGATCCCCCCCACCACCAGACACAGGGACAGAGGACCCAGACCAAGTAGGAATGGGCTGCGAATCCCGAGAAGGGGGATGCAACACCACCCTAGGCATCTTAGCCTTGCCACGAGATACCACAGATTGCACCAAAGGGGCCTTACCCCTCCCCCAGATTTTAAAGGGGAAACTCTCGAGCCTCCCGACTTATGACCCAATCTTCCTGACGATGGCCCCGGACTCCCGGAACCCATCACAAAAGACTGACCCTCAAGAGTCACTGCGCCAGCCAGCTGGAGCGGGGCAGGAGGCCCGGCCGACGAAACAACCGGAAGCACAGACTCCCTAGACCCCCCAGGCCCCGCAGGGGAGACACCCCCCCCAACAGGTGCCCGAAAGGCCGAGGGGCACTGGCTAAAAACGTGCCCCATAACACCGCACAGATTGCATTGAAATTTATTGCACCCGCTGGCCAAGTGCCCAGCTTCATTACACTTTGTGCAAAAGGGTTCCCTACAGTCCCTACTGAAATGCAAAGGACTGTTGCATCTAAAACAGAGCTTGGGTTGCCCTGGATAGAATGCAAGGATCCTATCCCTCCCAATATAACCTGACGCAGGCACATGTGTCACTGATAACCCGATGCGTCTAAGCCTTACTGAGACAGACCAGGCACCAGTCCAGATCCCCTTGGCATCCAAAACTTTCCCTGGCGGGGCCATCACCTGGCCGTACCGCCCCAACCATGTTGTGATATCTTCTGCGGGAATAGATTCATTTCTAACCAGGACTGACACCCTTTTTATTTCTTCCTGTCTAGACAGGGGGACTGCTCTAAAGGATTTCCACGAGGACTGATTCTTCACCACCTCCCGTCTGGAGATAAAACTCTCCATTAAGACGGGGGTACCAAAACTTACATCATACTCCAGGGAGCCCGAGGGGTGGATAACAGCAAAGATGTCTGATGCCTTAAACCCAAGGGCCAACACCATATCCACCACCTCGTCTCTCCCCGGAGGACGACCAAACTCTTCCAACCAGCGCAGCTGCACAACATTATGGCGCTTACGCTCCACTCCCCCCACCCTAGTGGCAGCTGGCACTGAGCCCCTAAAAGCCATCGTACCGTGGGCACTATAAAAACGCCCAAGCTGTACCCTGCCACCAGTGACATCTGCAAAAGACAACCCCACTTTTAGGGCCGACATAACCCCGGCCTCCTGGGACCCACTGATTTGGGGAGGAGGCGGGGGGAGATCAGAAACAACAACATTGCTAGAATCAACATTATCAACAGCTATACTTAAGTCTTTCCCAGGGGCCCCGGGCACAGCAGGTGCACAAGCACCGGAAACACCCCCAGCAGAAATAATTGCTGCCGGAGGGGTCCCCGCACCGCCCAGAGGACCCACTTGGGGCTGACCCGTATGCTCCAAAACCCCAGAGGGTACCCCAATGTCATGAAAACCAGTACTCTGGTCCGCTTTAGTTGGCTCACCCTCCAGCAGCCGTATGTGGTCCATCGCAAGACATGGGCTAGTTATACTACCCTGTTCGCAATCACCCCACTCCATGCGCTGGGGGGTCATCGCCACGGACTCAGAAACTGAAGGGCCGGAGGGGGAAACCACAAGAGGCACCCCACCACCCGGCAGCAGGTCCACAGGAAAAGATGACCCAACAGTCTCCGCAACAGTGGCCACCCCCAAAACCCGGGATGAGACAATAGTAGGTATCTCACCCCTCACAGTGTCCTCGGCAGAAATCCCACGATCCATGGCACTCACACCCGCGGAACCGTCCTTCATTGCTCCATCCTTCTCAGCAACAGCCTCCACAAGTCCCATCTCCTCACCCGCAGCTGTCCCGGGATCCGCTACTTCCGGCTCCACACCTTCAGCGGTAACCCCACAACCCGCGGTATTCACTTTCGCGGCCATACCCTCCGGCTCCACACCCGCAGCGGCAGTCCTGCGACCCGCGGCATCCACCGCAGCAGTAGCCTCGCGACTCGCGGCACACACATTCGCGGCAATACCCGCCGCGACTTCGTCCTGCGTTCCTCCAACCTCCATGACTTCCTCCTCGTCCGCAGCAGCCCCGGGACCCGCCACTTCCGGTCCCGCGGTGATCGCGGGGGATCCGACCAGGCCTCCAGGCTGGGCGCCCCCTGATGGCAAAGGGGAAATTGGCACCTCAGCCTGGGAGCTACGGCGAGCAGCCTGGCTTCCCTTATCACAAACCTCCATCAGGCGTTCCTCCAACTCATCCATCTCATCAGTGTCCATAGTAGACTGATCCAACAGCCGGTTCCAATAAATGATATACTCACTCAGGGTCGTTTTCAATGTCTGAACACTCAGGCGATAGCCCTTCCGCTTCTTTTTGCCCACCCGATCTCTGGCTGTTCTTAAGCGTGCCAGGTCTTCATGCACTACCACCAAAAAGTCCATAAGCCTTCCCAAGACTGCATAGACTTCCATCCGACGGCCTGTAGCTTCAAAATCACTTTCACCTGGCTGCTGCTCCTGCCATGCAGAGAGAGCAATCTGGGACTCCAGATACCTGAGATCCTCATCTGATGGTCTCAAACTCTCCACTGTCCTTGAAATGGTATCCGATCCCTCCACAGGCATAGCTTCTCTCACCGCCCGGGAAGTAGAGCCTCCCCCTGGGCTGATAGCTTCCATGGCTCTCTGGAAGTCCAGAGAGCCTCACACACACGCCCTCAAGACCGAGGAGTGGCGACGCCCCCGTTGTTCTCCGCCATTTCCGCCGGCCCCCCCCGGATCTGAAAGAGCTTAATTTGGGGTAGGGGGCCTGGCCGAACATGGCGGAGAGCATCGGTGGGTGTCTCTCTCCCCGGCGGAAGGCGGCGGCGAAGACGGGGGGGGGGGTAGGTGTACCCGATCCCCGATCTGGACCGGACCAGAGATCCTGAGGCATCCTTCAGGCCATGTACGACCTTCGACCTCGCCACCTCACCACAGCTCCTGTAGGGATCAGGAGAGATAAACTTCCCATAATCCCTCTCAAAAACCAGGGAGGCGAGACGGTCGTACTGACACTCCTTCATCTGCGCCTTCAGACCGGATATCTGTTCCCGAGAGCCCCCAGAGGACACCAGGTGGTCAAGCTGCCTGCGTAGTCTCTGGTAGGCTTGGTACTTGGAAGCTGCCCTGTACCCAGAGATTTCCCGGAAAAAGTCGCCAGACCTCTTTTTAACTACTTCCCACCACTCAAGGCGGGAGCAGTTGCCCTCAAGGAGCGAGGTCTGGCCCAGGAAGAAAACCTCATAGGCTTCCCTAACCTCAGGATCCTCCAGTAGCGACCCATTCAGGCGCCACAAACCCCTCCCTTTCTGAGGAGTGTCAGTGACATTCAGGGCCACAGATACCATACAGTGATCGGAGAACTCTACCGACTGCAGCTCAGGAGCCGAGCAGACAGAGTCCTCCTTTAAAAAAAACCTATCTAATCTAGTCTTACTACTACCTCGGGAAAATGTGAAACCAGTGAGGTTGGGGAGGTGACGAACGTGCACATCCACCAACCTGGCCTCCCTCACTACGTTATTCAAAAAAATACTATCATATCCCAGAGGGTTGGCGGCACCTGCCCGGTCTTTGGGCCTAGTGATCCTATTGAAATCGCCACCAAAAATCACCTGCTGGGACGTAAAAAGATAAGGCTTAACCGCCGTAAGGAGGCTCCTCCTCTCCCTCCTAGTTTGAGGGCCATAAAAATTTATGAGCCAGAGGAATTGCCCCCTCACGACAGCGTCCACCACCAGACATCTACCGATCTCCACTTCAATCACTCGCCGGCAAGCCACCGGACCATTCTTAAAAAGGACCGCAACCCCACTGCAGGGCTCGGCCGCAAGAGACCAGAGGGAGGGCCCACATCTCCACTCCCTCTTTGCTAGATGCATCTCTGCCACAGATGCCAGCCAGGTCTCCTGCAAAAACAAAATGTCAGCTTCAACACGGCTGAGAAAATCGAAGGCCATAAAACGAGCTCCTGCAGAACGAATACTTGCGACATTAATGGTCGCAACCCGTATTGGAGAGGGTACCGCCATCAGAATGATTGAAAGTGGTCACGTTCTCCTTCATACTACAAACACAAAAACATATTTACATATTTACACTTCCTCCTCCTCTGAGCCCGAGGAGGAGGAGAAGATACCAAACAGGTTCCCCAGGGACACCCCACTTCGTGCCCCTGGGGGAACCCCACCCTTCACTGGGGACTTCCCGCCCCCAGATCTGACAGCCTTCCCCTTCTTCTTTTTGCGTCTCACCTGCTCCCACTCCTGCCACCTCTCCGAGATGACTACACCACCCCCCTCCTCGGACCCGCTGCTCGAGATTTCCCTCTTGGATGAGGCTCGAGCAGTCTCCATCTCCATGGCCACAGGGCCAGAGGAGACTCTGGGTCCAGAAGGGGGGGAATGGAAGAAGCTGGAGGGGGGCCAGAGACAGGGGAGAGGACAGAGGGGGACCAGACTTAGCTGGACGGGAAGAAGAAGGGGGAGGGGGGGACGGGACTTGGGAGGGGGGGGACGAGGGGGGGGGGAGTACGAGAAGGGGAAGATGAGGGGGGAGGGCATAGGGAAACAGATGGAGGGCCAGGTGGAGGGGGGGCAATGGTGAGGAGGGGGAGGGGGAAGGGGGATGGGGATCGGCCCTGCAACATTAGGAGGGGAAGGCCCGGGCTCCGGACCCTCAGGCCCGGGACCCCCAGGCCTCCCCGACTCCTCCCCACCGGCTCCGCCCTCCGGAGGATCGGGAGCCTCCCGACCAACCGAGCCCGTGTCCCCCGGGGGGGGGAGCCCCACGCCCACGCCTGCTCCGCCTTCTTTGAAGGAAATGGGCCTGTTGGTCCCTCCGGAGCAGTACTAGGGGCTCCAGGATCCCCACCCCCCCGGCCATCACTCGCCGGGGGGGCTTCGGCCGCTCCCGGCCCGGGAGGTCCCCCCCCTGAGGAAGAACCCCGATATGCTTTGGGACACCTGCTAAATGGGTGCCCCATCTCACCACACAAGTTGCAGCATATCTTCCCACATAACTCGGACTGGTGGCCAAACTCGTGGCACCGGCCACATCTGACCACCGTGCAGTCCGAGCTCATGTGGGTCGGGCTGCCGCACTTGAAGCAACGACGGGGCTGTCCCGGGTAGAACGCCAGGATCCGGTCTCTGCCTAGAAAGGCGCTGCCAGGGAGGTGGGCAACACTGTTGCCCTCCCTCTTGAGCCGGATCCTGGTCAACCAAGCCCCGGTCCAGACCCTGCGCTCATCAAGGTTCTTCCTCAGGGGGGTCTGCAACTGCCCGTACCTCCCGAGCCAGGTGGCAATGTCCTCCGGAGGGAGCGACTCATTCCTCACAAGGATGGTGATGTTCTTAACCTCCTCCTGCCTGGAGATGGGAATGAGCCTGTACCTCTTCCTAGGGTCAACGCCCCTCACAACCCAAAGCTGGTGATAAGCGTTCCATACACACGGGAGTGACAAAACTTATATCAAACTCCTGTGTGTTGGTGGGATGGATGACAGCAAAAAGGTCATCCACCCCAAAACCCAAGGAGAGTACCAGGCCCACCACCTCACCTCGAGCGGGGCAGGGGTCCGGACCCTCGTACCGAAGCTGGACAACATTCCTACGCCTCCTCTCTGGACCACCTGTACCCCTCGTCCACGCCGACCCCTGCGTCCTCTCCTGGTCAGCAGGGGGGGCGCGGAAATTCTGAGCGCCAAACCGGCTGTACAGGTGGTCCAGAGGGGCACGAGAGCCCAACACCTGGGCGAAAGAGCGACCCCCCTTTAGGGCAGACAATAAGTTGGCCTCCGGAGACCCCCGAAAGATGTTCTCCGGAAGTGGGGCACCCCCCTCAGCACCCCTAGAAGTGGGGGGGGGCCCCCATCCCTGCCGGTGGTGTTGCACCCACCCCCGCTGATATACCCTGACCACCCTGACCCACCACCTTTGGCCTGACTACAGGCTCCCCCCCCCCGGGACAACAGCAGAGGGGGGTACCTCCCCCACCAAACTCCCCCACCCAGACCCTTCTGCAATCTCACCAGCCCCTTGGGACTCAACCTGTACTGGGGGGATGCCCCCCTGGGACCCCTCCAACTGCCGGATAAAGTCATAGGCTACACAGTCCACCGGGAGGGGTCCCACCTGACATTCCCCCCACCCCGCCTGTGCTGCAGGGAGCCCCTCGGGGCCTGTGGTTATGTTCATGGGGACCTGGGGGGTAGGCAACATACCGTCCATTATACCGTCCATTCTACCGTCCATTACACCCGACCTCTCATCCCCCGGGTCCTCCAAGCTGGTGGACACTGGCTGCAAACTCGCGGGGGGGTCACTTCCGGTCCGGGGGGGGGGGGGGTCACTTCCGGTTCGCGGGGGGGGGGGGGGGGCACCTCCGGGTCCCTGATGCTGGCCCCAGCTGCTCCTCCCCCAGCAGCCGGCGCCATCTTGGCCACGCTGCATACTCTCACTACGCCGCCATGCACCTGCCTCTCTCCCTGTTCTTTACCAGCCACAGGAGCGGTCACTGGCGCTGCCTCTGCCAGGTCCTCCCGCTCTACTGCAGGCTGAGGGGTCCTGGAGACAGGCACACAGCGGGCTTCCACAACTGCAGCGTGGCCCTCCTGTGGGAGCCTGGGCATGCTGACTTGTAGACGCCGGGGGGGTACCTCCGGCGGCGCTTGGGCCCTGCGACCTCCTGGATCACTGGATTCCCCCGACCTGGCCAACCCCCCAGTCCCTTTCACGGACCGAGGGATTGACTCCCGGGAGCCCTCCCCAGGTTTTATGGCCATACTGGGCCCTGCACCACCGGAACTCCCACCCCCACTACACCCAGGCTCTCCTGGCTTCCCCGGCTGCTTGGGGGGTTGGGACTCTGATCGCCCGCTTTTCCTCCTCGCCGCCTGGGTTCCTTCCCGGCTTGCCTGCTGGAGGGTCTTCCTGAGCTCCTCTAAGAAGCTCACCTCCCCAGCCCCACGTTCAAAAAACCCCCCCAAATATTCCCAGATTTCTTTAACCTCTAGGTTTAGGGTATTGATGGCCCCCCTAAACTCCGACCTCCTAGTACTGGCACACCTGTCCCTCTTGTCCCTCAGGCCTGCGAGAGATGTCATTTTTTCCACGCAGGCCTGGGATATCTTCACCAGCAGGGATTTGATCTTCTCCCGCCTCTTCCTAGCTTTAGCCTCCGTCTCACCTGGCTGGGGAGCGGTCCAATCCGAGAGTCCTTCTTGGGTCCCTAGGAAGAGACGGTCCTCCCTGCTGATGGTGGTGGTGGTCTGGCTGGAGGGCAGGTGCTGCTGGTTCCTCCGGAGGCCGGATGCTGGTCCTTCCCCTGGGCTGAGGGAGGCCATCCCTCCCCTCTTCCGGGGGCTGGGGCTGGAGGCTGGTCTTGGTGGCTGGAAGCACTGGAACTCAGGAGCTCAGGAAAAAGGTCTTCACTCCTCTCCAGCAGGATGCAAACTGAAGGAAGTGGGAGGAGCTGGAACTACTGCCAGTGGGAGGAGCTGCACTGAGACCGAGGAGGAGTAATTTTTTTATTTATAAAACTACGACCAAAAGGTTAACAAATATATAAAATAAACAAAATAACTAAATAAACCAAATAACACAAAAACAAACAAAAAACACAAACCATCAAATCACCGACCTCCACCCACCAAGAAATAACTATAAAGAAAGAAAAATAGCACCAGAACAGGTATTTACAACAGGCTCACTGGTACAAGAGAAAGTCTTTATAGTCCATCAGAAAAGCTTGCCCAGATCATTGCCAAAAAAAAAAAAAAACACTTAAAACGGCTCACTGGTACAGTAGGGAGATATTAAAGTCCATAGAAACCACTACTGTCCAGATCATCGCCAACCCACAACACACCCCACCATCACAACAACAAATACCTACAACCCACGTATGAGCAAGAACATGATAGTCAGACATGTCTGTAGCCTTATTTAAAAAAAAATACCATAAACAAAATCTAAGGGGGTGAAAAAGGATAGATGCCCCTACCCATGGAGAGGGGCAGAGCCGTGACCTAAGGGGGCTGGAAGAGGAACCCCCTCCATAAATGGGCACACCTCTCAGGCCCGACCCTGCTCCTTTCCAGATCCCGCACCTTCACCAACTCCCGAAAGATACCGCCCACCACCTCATGCACAGGCAGGATTTTGTCCCTAGTGGACACCAAACACCGAGCGTGCCAAGTGTAATAAAGCACAACTAGGCTGACTAAATAAAGTGACGATAACTCAAATCCCCTGCGGACCCCAAAATCACCATACACTCGCTCAGCATAGGTCAGGGCCGGAAGGCGGGGGTAGCCAATGGCACCCCCTACCTTCGTAAGAACCTCCATGTTGAAAGGACATTGGACCAGAAAATGGTCCATGGTCTCCAATGTCCCACCACATTCCTGACGGGGGCAGTCCCTGTCCCCCAGGTTCCTGTATTTGAGATTCGCACGGACATAGAGTCGTCCATGGAACGACCTCCATGCGAGATCCCAAAACTTACTTGGAATTCTAGAAGAATTCAAGAGGGCTAGCCCCTCCGTGAGGACCCTCTCAGGGCAGTCCCTCAAAGACAGGGGCTTCAAAATTTTCGAGGCCATGACCCTCAGGTACAGCTCCCGCCGACCCAAAGAGCCCACCTCCAGGGCAGTTATCCGCCACTGCCTCAGTACCTTTAATGCCAGGGGGACATAGGAAGGGAGATACCCATGCGATCTCCTCAGATCGCCGGGCCTCCCCCCACTGCCTCAAGAACAGCAAGAGCCAGTCCTTGCATGAACACTCCCACCAGGAAGGCTCGTCCACAAATATGGACTGCAAATTGTATTTAACAAAGATGGTGACAAAGAACACCACCGGGTTGACCATGTCCAACCCACCTTGCCGTCGCTGGCGGTATGTGACCTCCCTCTTGATCAGGTTCAGTCTGCTTCCCCACAACAGCAGGAAGAACAGACCATAGACCCGAGCATAGAGAGATGCTGGCAAAAGACACACATAGCTTACAAAGAGAAACTCAGGCAATAAGTACGTCTTGACCAAGCTTACCCTTTCCCTCAGGGAAAGTTTCCAACCTTTCCAGGCCTTCACCTTCCGAGTGGCACTCACCAACCTGCGCTCCCAGTTTAGCTTGGGATAATCACCCGGGCCGAAATGAATGCCAAGAACTCGAATCTCTGGTACGGGCGTGGGGAACACGTCCGGAAGGGGGAACTGCTCCCCCTCCTTCCCCAACCAGAAAACTTCACTCTTGTCCCAATTGACCAGCGAGCCTGACGCCTCAGAGTAGCACCCGATCTGGGACTCCACATAATGGGCCTCCTCACGACCAGATACCACCACCGAGACGTTGTCCGCATAGGCCACAACCCTCACCGCCGAAACCGGACCCCCGACAGGTCCCACCGGAACCCCCCCCAGACGCCCGCAGTCTAGCCTCCTTACGAAGGGGTCGACCGCAAAGATGTACAGGAGTCCTCCTTTAAAAAAAACCTATCTAATCTACTCTTACTACTACCTCGGGAAAATGTGAAACCAGTGAGGTTGGGGAGGTGACGAACGTGCACATCCACCAACCTGGCCTCCCTCACTACGTTATTCAAAAAAATACTATCATATCCCAAAGGGTTGGCGGCACCTGCCCGGTCTTTGGGCCTAGTGATCATATTGAAATCGCCACCAAAAATCACCTGCTGGGACGTAAAAAGATAAGGCTTAACCGCCGTAAGGAGGCTCCTCCTCTCCCTCCTAGTTTGAGGCCCATAAAAATTTATGAGCCGGAGGAATTGCCCCCTCACGACAGCGTCCACCACCAGACATCTACCGATCTCCACTTCAATCACTCGCCGGCAAGCCACCGGACCAGTCTTAAAAAGGACCGCAACCCCACTGCAGGGCTCGGCCGCAAGAGACCAGAGGGAGGGCCCACATCTCCACTCCCTCTTTGCTAGATGCATCTCTGCCACAGATGCCAGCCAGGTCTCCTGCAAAAACAAAATGTCAGCTTCAACACGGCTGAGAAATCGAAGGCCATAAAAACGAGCTCCCGCAGAACGAATACTTGCGACATTAATGGTCGCAAGCCGTATTGGAGAGGGTACCGCCATCAGAATGATTGAAAGTGGTCATGTTCTCCTTCATACTACAAACACAAAAACATATTTACATATCTACACTTCCTCCTCCTCTGAGCCCGAGGAGGAGGAGAAGATACCAAACGGGTTCCCCAGGGACACCCCACTTTGTGCCCCTGGGGGAACCCCACCCTTCACTGGGGACTTCCCGCCCCCAGATCTGGCAGCCTTCCCCCTCTTCTTTTTTGCGTCTCACCTGCTCCCACTCCTGCCACCTCTCCGAGATGACTACACCACCCCCCCTCCTCGGACCCGCTGCTCGAGATTTCCCTCTTGGATGAGGCTCGAGCAGCTTCCATCTCCATGGCCACAGGGCCAGAGGAGACTCTGGGTCCAGAAGGGGGGGGAATGGAAGAGGCAGGAGGGGGGGCCAGAGACAGGGGAGAGGACAGGGGGGGACCAGACTTAGCTGGACGGGAAGAAGAAGGGGGAGGGGGGGACGGGACTATTGGGAGGGGGGGGGCGAGCGGGGGGGGGGTACGAGGAGGGGAAGATGAGGGAGGAGGGCATGGGGAAACAGATGGAGGGCCAGGTGGAGGGAGGGGCAATGGTGAGGAGGGGGAGAGGGAAGGGGGGGATGGGGGATCGGCCCTGCAACATTAGGAGGGGAAGGCCCTGGACCCGGACCCTCAGGCCCGGGAACCCCAGGCCTCCCCGACTCCTCCCCACCGGACTCTCCGCCCTCCGGAGGATCGGGAGCCTCCTGGCCAACCGAGCCCGTGTCCCCGCGGGGGGGGAGCCCCACGCCCACGCCTGCTCCGCCTTCTTTGAGGCAATGGGCCTGTTGGTCCCTCCGGAGTAGTACTACTAGGGGCTCCAGGATCCCCCACCCCCCCGGCCATCACTCACTCGCCGTCGAGGGGGGGCTTCGGCCGCTCCCAGCCCGGGAGGTCCCCCCCCTGAGGAAGAACCCCCGATATGCTTTGGGACACCTGCTAAATGGGTGCCCCATCTCACCACACAAGTTGCAGCATATCTTCCCACATGACTCGGACTGGTGGCCAAACTCGTGGCACCGGCCACATCTGACCACCGTGCAGTCCGAGCTCATGTGGGTCGGGCTGCCGCACTTGAAGCAACGACGGGGCTGTCCCGGGTAGAAACGCCAGGATCCGGTCTCTGCCTAGAAAGGCGCTGCCAGGGAGGTGGGAAA